>VXBC01008766.1:281682-581268 GCA_013399945.1 Ploceus nigricollis | reverse complement strand
GGCGGGGACGGCGAGGGACCCGGCACAGGCAACTCGCGAGTCCCGCTGTATCGCTGCACAGCTCCTGCGGAGGCAGAGGTGTCCATCCCTGCCCCCAGGGGGGTTTAGTTCTCCGGGAAAGGGGAAGGCGTTCCGGCCTTAATTCTTTAAAGAAAAGTCACATTACCGTACTTAGGGCAATCGGGAATGCCTGCAATTAAAACCAGCGGTTCTACCGAAACATTTAAAATAATCTAATTTCAGCAGGCTTTGATGGCTCTGAATTGCTTATACACATTCTGAATCTATCTTGTGATGAACAGGAGGAAGCTTTACTGCCTTTAGACAGTTCACTTAAGAAAATGGGATTTGTATGTTAGGAAATTCTCAGAAACACTTAGAAGTTTGTCCTGTCTAATAATGTGCTTTTCAAAAAGCTCCGTAATTGGAAGGAAGAACATGGAACGTGGATGAAACAAGAAAAATGCATATCCCTTCAGAATCAAAGTACTGTGCATTTCTCAGAGAAAAACTTCTGATGTTGTTTGGAGTAGTATTGACACCCTGAACTGAAAGTATTGAACTTCAGCTGATGACACGAACCTGGGTTTCTTCTCAGCCCAACACCTTAAAGACGTGAATTTTAATTAGAATTAATGAAACTTTCAGCAGCAGTCATGAAATATCTCCAAGGTAGAGATGTAAGGCTACGTGATCTAGCAGTCCTGTTTGGGGACGCGACATTTCTGAAATGGGAATTGTCCAATCTGTTGGCTTGCTGTATGAACTAAGGAAGTTGGAACATCCGCAGTCTGTGAAGCAGCAGTTGTACCTCCCATGGGTGTTGTGGAAGTGCTGTATCAGAACAGCTCTCTTTTTGTTTTTTGATTGTGATTGATCTGGTTGTAGGTGGTGTTAAGCAGTTCTTACTATGAATACTGCTGATGCTGTCTACATTTTGTGCTTAATCAATTTTGATGTGTCAGTCTGTATGGAAAAAGCCAAAATTTTTTAATATTTTATGGACTGTAAAGGTACTGGGATGCCTATCATCTGTGTTCTCTCCCACTTAGTAGTGACTATGGTGAAGCAGAAATACAATTATTTGAGAAATCTAACATGCTCTAAGTGGATTTATTGTGTTATATGACAATATGACCTGGAAAATACATATACTTAAAAGCCTTCTTACAAACAGTTTTAAATTTTAGGAGGTTTCAACATAGTTCTGTGTTCATCCACTTAATAAATACATGTTTCAATTTGTCATGGAGGTTGTTTGCCTATATAGCTAACTAACTCCCAAATAATTTTAAGTTACTTTTTGCAAAGCTGGAAAAACTCTTGAAGGTTTGGAAAGAAACAGATGACTTTTTCAGGGGGTGATTTTAGTTATGTTATCTATCATTTTCCTAAAAGGTGAAAATTGCAAATGCGCTGCTGAGTTAGGAGAGAATGCCAACACTCGTCTGTAGAACAACAGAATAAACTTTTAATTCGGTAATTTTGACTGGTTTGAGAAGTACAATCCGAAGATAAAAAGCTACTAAATATAAAATGTTACACTAGGAAGAGGGTTTGGGATGCTTAGATAGAGATGTTTGGGAAACAGAGCTGTAGGAAATAATTCAGGACTTCTGGTCACAAATTTGTCCGAATGAGCAACATGCAGCTGGCAAAAATAGATGGCATCCTTGGATATGTTGATTGAGTTTAAATTACAGAAGGATTTTTTTCCCTTTTTTTTCTTTTTGATTGCACTTTTGTGTCTAGTTTTGAGTATTAAATCCAAATAATACAGAGGAATGTAGCAATTTGGCTTGAGAGGTTCAGAACTTATGAATTAATTTTTTATTTTTCATTAAAGTATTGGATTATTTTGATGTGGTGGAAAAGGCTGTGGGATGAATATGTAAGAAATGGTTCATGGAAGCACTGAAAGTTTTTTTAAAGCTTTTTTTCTGTGTTTTTTTTTTTTTAACTGTGGTTGAGATGTAGGTTAAGAGGAAGTAAATTTTAGTGGGTGTGATTTAGATTAAATATAGGCTGGAAAGTTTTTACCTATAACAGTCAAATTTCATAGATTGTTAAACAGGTTCCCAGTATCAGAGGTTTTTATTGGCTTAGAGAAGAAGCTGGCAAAGATAATCTAGATGTTTGACAGAAGAGGGATGTGTGATGAGTTTTAGGACCAGGGGAGAGCCTATGATTCTATTTTTGCCATATTTTATCAGATATTCAGGTATTTACTTAATTGAGTATATAGATTATCATTACTGTTGTCTTTCCTGTGTATATGTGCCTTTTTTACAATATAAATGACAGCTGAATATGTAATGTGACACTGTGCTTGAAGGTATTTAGTTGTGATTATGAAAATTGGACCAACAGAACTGTGTCTCCCTTGGAGGGAACACCATGAGGCTGTTTGCTATTCACTCCAGCTCTGCTTGTTCACTGCTTAATTTGGTAGAAAGTTTTAAGGAACCTTCTGTTCTAAGCTTGAAGATAGCACTGGGTTTTCACATTTTCATATTCACCCAATTTTAAGTTGCTTTGTAATTCTGCATAATTGTGGATTCTTTTTATGTTTAAATTTAATCCATGATCATGGATTAACTTGTCTGCCTTTAGGTGTGACAGAGAACCTGCACCTGTGATTGGCTAATAAATTTCTCTCAAATTATGTCTTATAATATTTGAGACCAGTTTTAACTATAGCACTGCATTGAAGAAACAATAGGCAACGTAATGTAACCTTTTTTTTAGTAATTCAAAGATTTTTCTTTTAATTACATTTCTATTCTGGAACTTAGCCATCTTATTAACACACTGAGCTCTTCAAATTAATCAGACTTTCGCATTTGAGAAGCAAAGGTTTCTGGAAAATATGTTTTTAGCTGCAACTAAAAACAGTTGTTTTAAGTTGGCTTAAGTTGTTCTAATGTGGGTGGCTGTTTAAGTGGGGCTTTTTTCTCTGGATTGACCCCAGCTGACCATGCAGGCAATAGTGTTACCAGAAGAGAGCTAGTAGGAGTAGGCATGCTCATCCCACTACTGGAAACCCACCAGGAGGGAAGGAGTTCTGTGCTCTCTTTCTGCTTTGTATCGCCTGACTTGCCCTAATGCTGTGATGAGCACTGTCTGTTGCTTTGGCTTCCAGGAATGTGACAAGAACCAAAGGCAACAGGTAAAACTATGAATTTCTTATCAAACTCTTTCCTGATTTACTTTAGGCCTAGCACCAGTGCAAAGAAGAGGGAGGACCATGGTGTCAAGAGAGGGGAGCAAGGATGGTCTGCTTCTTGTGATGGCACCTAGTGATAGTCTGAACAGAGCTGGTCATAGAATTTTATCACTAAGGTGACTGTGAAACTGCATCAGTGACCTTTTTGGGGCATGAATAATACATTTGAAATTTGGTGGTTGTGTGTGAGACTTCATGTATGGTGAGCTCATACAAAGAGGATGGTGAATTTGGGCACATAGCAAAATGCTTTTGCATGAGTTTGGCTTGCACTTGTCTTAAAAGTTTGTGAGCTATGAGACTTCTGTTGCTTTCTTAGTAAACTACTACTAGATTTCTCTAGTGATTGAGACTCAGCATTACAGGTTTGGGGTTTTCTTGTTGTTTATTTTTTGCAATTCCATTTCTTCTGTTTGTCTCTAGTAAAGCTCCTTGTAATCTGGTTTTACTGTTTCTGGTGGGAGGACAAATTTCAAGTCCTGTCTTCTCTAAAGGGTGTTGACTTCAAGTTGTCATTTACTTTTTGATAGCATCTCAATGCTGTCATTTGTTTTTGAAATAGAATTAGTTTCTCAGTTAAATTAAGTTTTTAATTTCTTGGCATGTGGTTTTTTTTTAGTGATGAGGAATAGAAGAAATTCAGGAGAGATCTGTGTTTTGATAGCTCAGTCAGCAGTTGCATTCTCATAACTATGAGATACAGTTAAAAAAGCTGTGAATTGCATGGATTTGTGGACACTTTTGAAACAATTATTAAAAAACAATTAGCCAGGAAAAATCCTGGCCTTTATGTAGCGTAGTGGCATTGGACTCCCACTCAGAGATAACACATCAAGCACCTGTAACTTCCTTTGCCCTTAACTGGGCTTTTTTTACCTTACAGCCTTCCAGTGTTTTGATTGTAACTCTTCAGTGCTTCTGCCAGTGTGTTCTGCACCTTCTGGTGTCCTGTGAGGTTTTTCTTTCACCTCTTCTGAGGATGCACTCTTAGTGTTGTGATTTAAACAGGTTATTTAGCTGGTTTTTTTTCTCTTGTCTTAGAGTAGTGTATGTAGCAGACCCTTTCTTAATATCCCCAGTGTTGCTCCCTGAAATGTTTGAGCTCTGTCATCTCTCCATCAGCAGGTTTTTGTGTAGACCTTTCAGCTATAAGCTTTCTGAAGACAGCTCTGCTTTTCTGAGGACCTCCTACTCGCTTCTGCAAAGCTGGGCCTACGCAACTTGGGCATGACTCATTTTCTTCTACCTAACTCCAGGGATGCTGATCTATCGTAACTAGGTTGGGCTGCCATATGTTTGTCAAAAGAGGACTGTACCCAGGGACAGGAGCCGTTGATCTTGATAGGATTTCCTATGATGATACTGCTACTATGAAAATCACCTAAAAATGCTGGGTTTTTTTAGCATTTGTATGAAGTAAGCAGTTTGATAGCCTTCTAATTGATTTTTAGTTTGGGTTCTCTAACTTGGACATCTTTACATCTTTTTTGTGTTTAGTGTTCATTCTCAGTCAATATTTAGGAAGAGGAACGCATAGCAAAGAGCTGTGATGTGGGAAAGCGAACAAAATTACTAGTGTTCTTTCTTTTTTTTTTTTTTAATTTTTAGTGCATGGTCAAAGACTCTTCAGAAGTCAAAAGTGTATTATTTTACTTAAGTGTTGACTAATTTACTGCAGAAATCCTGATACATGAGAAGACTTTGTTGGGATTAGTCTGTTACAACCTGTCTGTGAAACTGGTTTTTTAAAATACAGAAACTTGAGATGTTTATCTTGATCACTTAGAGAATGTGTAAAAAATTAATAACCACAATGTTTGTTGCTCTAAAATAAGCATATACACATTTTTAGAAACCAAGGTAAGTTTCAAGTTATTACATAAGTTAGTGTTATTCTGCCTTTGGTTACTACTAAGTATTGCCAGTTACTATGGAAACTGCATATCTGAAAGAGGAGGGGTGAATAAAATTATAATGTGTTGTTAAAATTTAGAATCAGCACAAACAGAATGTGATGATTGTCAGAAAATCTGCGTTTGTTCACTTGATTTCTCTGAGCAATTCAAACTTAACTGAAGAGAGTTTATTTATACTTTTCCTCCCCCTGCTCCTTTCTTCTGGATCTTGCTCATTTTCCTTCAAATCCAAAAAATCCATGGCATTTTTCAAAGACCTGGTAGAGGCGGGCGTCTTTAAATCTGTATAATGAGATGTACTGTAGAATTTTAACTAAAATTCATTTTGGAAACTGAAGATACTGTGCTTGTCAGTACAATGAAGAATTAAGAGCTCACAGCACTCAGAGCTGTTGACTCATTTGTTTCAACAGAATTCAAATTAAGAGGTAAGAACCACTGACCTTTTCAGTCTCATTCTTGTGGTGTCTAGCCAAGATTTTTAAGTATATCAGGAGATTTTCTCTCTATGCAGGCAGTGTTATGTTGCTGCAGGTGAATCTTCAGTGATTCCTAGATGTTGAGATAGGAAGGGAACTCACCACTGAGTTACTGCAGCTTGTATTGCAAACCACAAGCAGCACCATGGGAACTTGTGTAAATTGGAATTGTTGTTGAAACTACTTGGATTGTGTTAAGCTTGACTTCTGCGGTAGCTCAGAATTTATAGGAATGCAAAGATAGCTTTGATCCTTTTCCTCTAGGCAACAGTTTCTGTTTCCTATCTTTTCTTATGCATCATGAATCATTTAAAAACTGTCAGCAGCCCAGCCCTCTGGTACTGTCTCCAGCTAAAATTTTAATACCTGATGTATTTTTTTTTTGTGTGTACTGTGTTTCTGTAGTTAATGTCCATTTGTAAGAAATTGTCATATGTTCAGCTTCTAGAACTGAGATGAGTAGTTTACTAAAAACAGTAGTTTACCTTAACCTATTTAAAGCTGTGTTTAAAAGCAAACAAACCTTGTGATAGAGTATTAATTTAAGAAGGTTTTCTCGAATAAAAATTTGCTTAAGACGTTTTGGTTTTCTAGGCTCTGTGTACTTTCTCCTTAAAAGGAGAAACTTTGTGAAAATGTGGTCCGAATGCTCCTTCTCACTTTGTAGTTTAGAATAAAGGAAGGGGTTAATAACTGTATGCAATTGTTAAACACGTGTCATAGTGTTACAGAGATAAAGGAGCAGTTTTTCTCAGTTCCATCTAGTGGCTCTGTGAACTGAATTACTTAAATTCAGAGTTTCCTGGAAGTTAAATATGTTATTTAGAAAGGAAATTTTCACACAAATGTTATTTAATTTTTAATAGTAAATAACTACTTGTGGCTCCCCTGGATATTGTCAAGAATGTCTCCTGAATGGTGTGTGGGGGGGGTTGTTTTGTTTTTGTTTTGTTTGTTTTTTTAATATACTCATTTTGACGAATAAGTGAATGGCTCAATAAGTGATTATTTTTAAGATATACTCAGTTTTCATGTAGAAGTATGTTCAGTGAGCTTTGGTAGGGAATATAAGCTTTGACTAATAACTTTTGTCAATCTGAATTTTTTTGTCCCAGCCACAGGCTTTACTTGAAATGCATTCCTCCCTTCTACCCTCACTAGATGCACTAAGTAGGTGGGTCTTCTATTTTTATGCCTAGATCTAAAGCATATAAAAAGAATGTTGTTTCTCTCTAGTAGTCTGGAAATGACAAAAGCTTGATTAGTTTTTCCTCATTTTGAAGTGTTACACAGTATTTTCATTTGAAGAACAACAAACAGGAAATACTCTACTGTTAACAAGTAAAAAGCACATGCAAATCAGGTTTTCTGTGATGATTTTTAAACAAATATGAAAGGTGGTTATTCAGAGTAGGAGTCTTCCTTCAACCATAGTTTTAATTCTAGGTTGCTATATATAGAAGGTTGCAAGGTAACTTCTTGCTGCAACATTGTATGTCTGTGTGAAAATACTGCTGGCTTCAGTTATTTTCATTGCTTGAAGTATTAAAAATTGTCTTGAAGTGAAAATTAAATTGCTTTTTTTTAGTGCCAAGTACTTTTTACTGTTTTGCTAAATATGAAATTTAGATTATATAATACCATATAGTTCCAAAATTTATATTGTTAAGTGTCAGGAAGGAAATATACTTTCCTACTGGTGGATTTTAGTTGCAAATGAAATGTACAGAGACAGTTCTGTCTTTCCCAGAGTATATTTTTAATTTTTGTTTCAAAAACTTAACTTTGCCAGTATTCTTATGGAACCTGGCTGCCTCAGTCTCTTGTTCACACCTGGTTTGTGTTCTCTGAATTTATTTACTGAAACTATCTGTGCTGTAGAAGGTATTCGAGTTACTTTGGAAGCAGCACACTAATATGTCAGTCTAAAATACAGATAAGAGCCACTGAAAAGGATTCCATTGACTTCAGTGTATGAGTCTGTATTATGTATTCACTGGGATTTCATTTAAAGTAAAGTAATGTTTTGGTTTTTGTCTTGTGAAGCTCCACTGCTGATAACTAGTTTTACAGTGACAGTGTTGCAGGCAGGGGCTGGGGACCTGTAGCTCTGCAGCTGTAGAGGATGTTAACCTTGTGAATGGTTTAACTTGACCTTGAAATGGTCTGTTTCTGCAGGAAGGGGTGCTCCTCCTTTGTGCTTGTTGCTTTCTCTCCCTCCCTGCCTATTTTGTGTGTTCTGACTGCTCACTTATCATGTCTGGAAGTGGACTGCTTGGGGGAATTGATTGAGCTGAAAGCTGGGTTTTTTTTCATCAGGATCAGGTCTTTGCTTCAGTTCAGTGCACAGCTGCACAAGAGTATCTTGTGAGAAGATAAAAGTGTTGGGGAAAATGGTTATTAACCATTTTAGTGGAAGCCTACACATGCCAAGTAAATAGCAGTTGAGAAAGGTGGGTAAAGGAGACTTAGCTTATAAAAAGCAACATTTTACCCAGATGTTACCAACTGTGAATCTGAAAAATGATGTTCGAAATTGATAAGGAAGTACTTTGGCTATCCATAACACTTGGGGAGGCTTTTAGATTAGCAGTAGAGCTGTGATTTTAGTAGGGCTTCTTAAAGAGATTAGTTATTGTAGATGATAGTAACTTAGCTTGCAGAAAAAGTTATGGTTTGGAATGAAACTTTCGTTTTGGGAGTTAATTTGTTTTTTGCCTACTGATTTATTGTAAGAGAGTTTATATCTCAAAATTAAAATTGCTTGCCAGGCATAATTATTTACTTCTATTAAGTGAAACTGATGAGTGTGATTTTATTCATACAGGATAATACGAACATGTCCCATTCTGATTTGGCTGTAGATGTTTGAAAGCTAAAAAACCCACCTATCAGAACTCTAAATGCATCCAGTTGACTACTTTAAACACTGTTATAAAAGAATCCAAGTAAAACTAGTTTGTTTTGTTTATTAAGTAAACATCCTGAGAAACTATGCATCTGTGATGTGTTATTCTTTTGTCTCCAGCGCACTCAGAAGCTTGTTTTATGTTGCCTCATGTCTGTTTATAGTATCCCATGAACAGTAGTTAAGGCTCTAATTTCTCTTGATGTTGATGAGTGGTAAGACTTCCTTATTCCAACAGAGTGGAAGCTCTGTGTGCAACCCTCTCTGTGATTAGGTTCACAGAAATCACTGTTTTCTTACAGAACAGTGCTGAACAATCCCAGGTACCGTGCTGTCCTACTGGAAAGAAAAAGGATGCATCTTCACAGTACTAGATGGTTACAAATGGAGCATCAGAAATTACTGGAAGTTTGATGTGTAGTGGGGTGGTGAACTGGGACTCAATCTAAGCTGCTGTTACTTGCATAGGTCTGAAAGTATTTCATGATGCTGTGTGACAGAGTGATGAGATGGTAGTGTTGATGTGCAAGAGAGTGGTACAGGGAGAGAAAAGAGGAAGGAGCTTACTTTAATGAATGCTTTCATACCATTAAGTGTATTCTTAGAGTTAACTGATTAAATGGATCTCTGATTAGCTTTTATACTTGAGATTTTTGGGAGTAATTGTGGATTGTTCTTTGGAAAAAGCCTGGATGTTGGTCAGGAAGAAATACTATGAATTACGAATACAAAGAAATAGAATATTAATCATTGTCTCTTGAAAGGATAGGTAAAACTAGAAAATATACAGAAGCGCACAGAATATTCTGAGTTAGAAGGGATCTGGAAGGATCATCGAGTCCTGCCCCTAAGTAAATGACCCATACTGTGACTGAACCCACAGCCTTGGCATTACTAGAGCCATGCTCTAACCAACTGAGCTAAGATATTTGAATCAAGCTTGCCAGTGCTTTTATAGACATATTTTTGTGTAAGATAAACTAGTAGGACTTCTTGGTGTTAAAATACCTGCCCTGTGGCCGTAGTTCTTCAGAAGCTAAAGGCACCTGCAGTTTAGGCCTTCAGCATGTCTTCTTCCTCATGCTGAGCAATTTAATTGTTGGGTTCATTTTTTGCTGGAATAATATACTGCAATTAGCTAAGCAAAGGTTGAATGAACACTGGGCTGGAAGCAAGGAAGGCCAAGAAGGTGGAGGGAGGGATGGAAATGCACTGCGATGGCCAGATGGGTATCGAGTCTTAGGAGGGAGATAGCAAGGGTGTGGTAGGCCATTTTTGGAATAATGAGTGCTATAAAGCAGGCAACTATAAGAAAACTGGTGCTTATTTTCATGCTGTGAGACCTGGAGGCACTAATTGTAAAATGAGCAGAATGTTTGAAAATAGATATATCTCTGCCCTGCTTCCCAGTTTCCAGGGTAAAGTAGGGGAACCTGTCTGCATGAACAGGTACAGTTGAGCTAGAAATCCCATTACAGTGAACTGTTTTGTAAAAGAAAAATGTGTTGTTTTGGGGAAAAATTGTTGCCATCACCCTCTGTGCTGCACCATTTGCTGCTAGATTGTCCTTGGCAGGATTGAGTTGGGTGGACACCTTTGAGTAAGGGTGGCTATTTCATATGTTTTTGCTAATCTTCAGTGAAACTACAGGTATGATTGTGTTGTTTGAGACCAAACAATTTGACAGTATAGTTGTCATTTCCATTAGCATTTCATTTTTCTTTTTATTCAAATGTTTAAAGTGATTGCTGAAGTAGAAACAATAAGGGTAAAGTACTTAAAGGAGAATGTCATAATGTTGCAGTAAGCTGCATCATACTTTAGGTGGTTAGATTTTGGGAGGTGTAACTAATTTGGTGTTTTCAGTTTGAGGACTAGCAAAATTTTTGCTGGCATTGACTTACTTTTAAAATTGATTTTATTGAACTATGTTTCTGCTGTTGATTTGTATTGGTTTGCAGTCTCCTAACACTGAAATTTCTTTCCTGCCAGAAGTTAGCAAAATTGCAATGACTTTTTTGGTTTTGATTTTCTTACTTAGTTCATACTTAGTTTTCTGTACCAAAAAGGCTGTCAGCAGCACATTAACATTCTTACAAAAGCCAAAGAACAAGACAGCCATTGCCTTGTTGCCCAAATTATTGTTTTTATTCTTTAAATATGAATGTAATAGTTGATTGTTCATTTGAATAGATGTTCTTTATGCTTTAGTAGAAATGTTTTAAGAAGTGCTTCTTTAATTTTGATAATTTGTTGTTTGCTACTGTATTTTTGGGGTCAGTGAAGTGTTTGAGAAGACTTTAGGCAGAGAATAAGCATACTAACTGAATATACAGAGATTTCAGAATACAGTAATAGTGTAACTGCTTAAAGACTAGATATTGTGGCTTGCTGTCTGTCTTTGGTCTTTTACCTTCGGATCTGACCGTGAGTGGAGATTTTAGGCAGCTGTAAGGTTTCAGGTGATAGTGATGATTTTGCAGGTTGATCAACTAATTTTGAAGATCATTCATCCAAATTGCTTTGGAAAATGGTCATTTGCTCTGTAGTTACTACAGGCCACTTTTATTTGTAGGGTACTGAGGGAACATAACTAACTTCTCAGACTTTGTGGACTCTTGTATTTTTTTTATTCAGTCCACCACCTGCCCTGCCCCCAAAGATTTATAAAGTTTACTGGAATGAGAAGAATTGTTTCACTGCTTCTTGTATGATTGTGAATACTTGAAGTGAAACTATCTGGTCTTGTGTTGTGCTCTTGAAACTGACTGTAGAAATGTTTCATGAATGTGTCTAGTTCAGTTTGCCTTCAAAATTTTGTTGGTGTACACAATTAAAATGAAAGTGGAAGTGAAACACTCTGCTGGTAACAAGGACTTGTTGCACATAAAAATTAAGGGAAATATGATGGGAAAATTAAGGGAAAATTGTGTTTGCTTTTCCAGGTCTGTGCTGTAGTTGGAATGATCATAAAGGACAAGCTTAATTCTCCTAAGTTAATTAGGAATGTAGTAAGAGACTGGTTAGAAGCTGGAAAGGAGCATGTATTTAACTATCAAGACAGACCTTGGCAAGTTTTGCATTCAGAATTTTGAGGAAGACTGACTTAAATATGAAATTCTTTGTTGCTTTCTGTACACAGATGAGAATTGGAAAAATCAGTGGTAAACCACTCTGGAAAATGACATCTTGTGTCCTAAGATCAGCTCAGAGGCTGCCATTTATACTCCTGCTTGGGTATTTCAAAGCTCCTTTTGTTTGGCTAGGTAGTGAATTTGACCTCAGCACCTGACTACATTACAGTCTGTATTGTGTGGAGCTAGAGCATATAAGGAATTTCCCTGAAGTATTCTGCTTAACCCCAGGTTGTTTGATACCTAGTGGAGAGGATAGTTCCTGAGTGTTAGTATGTGAGCTAGGTGTAAGTTAGAGACGTAGTAAAGGGTGAATTATGACATTCGTGCTGGCGTCAAGTACAGGTGCAAACACCAATAATTAAGTTCTCAATATATTGCAGTGCTAGGGCAAGGTAAATGCTGTTCTTATCCTGTGCATCTTGCCCAAGAGTTTTAAGTAGCCTGTAATATTTGCATGAATAATGAGCCATTATCTTTGACATGTTCACTTATTTTATGAAGTAGCCTCAACTGATAGTCTTGGATATTTTGAAACTTGCTACTTCTTTGGCCTATCTCAAACTGCTGTTAAACAGAGAATACTTCAAAGTACAAGTTGGAGCTAGTTTGTTTGTGAAATAGGCAAAATCCCTTGATTTTACAGATTGTACTTTCCTGTTAGCAATTTAAGTGGATATGAGGTTTAATTGTAATAAAAGTAACTTCAATATTTCATTCCTAACTTAAAAGATTTTAAAGACAATAGGTATACCTATCTGAATATGGGTCAAATATTTCTATCAGAAATGATATTTCATTTTTGTTAAGGTGTCACTATCCAAAGGATGGCTTTCAGGCATCCTCCAGTTCTCTCTTGGTTGTCACTCCTTTCAGAGGAAATAGGGAAATAATGATTTGCATTTGGCAGGGCAGGCAGAAAGCTTTGTTTTTGCAATGCTGGGTGAAGCATTTGCGGTGGTTATTGGTGGGGTACAGGGCGCAGAGCGGAGGAAAGCAGCCAGAACAGTAGCAGCTGTTGCTTCTCACACTGGAAATATCCAGCAGTGAGCCTGCTTCCTTCTTGGCTTTTCTGAATGGCTGTTGCTCATGCCAAGGCTATTGTTGTTATCCTGGGCTTTGAGAATGCAGCATCATTTGGGAGCTGGTGTTTCATACCATGCAAACTTCAAGATGTGGTTGGAAAAGCATATTTGCGTAGCATTTACTATGGAGTTTCCTGCTTCACCTAGTCATATTATTTTAATTTGTTTAAACATTGTTGAGTTTGTAGGGCCCGGAGGTGTTGAAGTGCATGCCCACAGTGTTACGGACCAGAATCTTTAGGGATGGGATTAATTTCAGGTCTTTTGAGGTGTCAGTATCTGGGCTCCTTCTATAATGGACTAAAATTGTTTTGTCATGAGATAGGAAATGCTGTTTGGACATATGGACCTTGCCACTAAGTCTGCTCACTGTGTCAGATTTCTGTTGAGTGTGAAGATGACAGTTGAGATACAGGGGAAAAACTATTGCTCACCTGGCTTTTTATGAGAACTGTTCTAAAAACAGTGCTTATTCTGTTTAAGAATATATGTTTACATACAAACTTAAATGTTTTTTGAGTCAGGGATTTTTGCCATATTACTTTAAAGTCTTTTAAGTTTTTTGAGGGCTACAGAATGAATAATTAATTTGATATTTATGTTTGCAGTGCTTACTAAGTGCACTTTTGTTTCCTCTGTTATTTAGTTTGAAAATGTTGCAGGATAAGGTTTCAGCCAATCAGTAATAGTACCTAGGAAGCTATAGTTAATATGTTACTCAAGGAAAGGGAAGTGGTGTTAACTCCTTCTCCTCATCTTTGATAGCCTTGTTAGCAATAATTTACTACTTTCAAGAGGTTTGAGACTTCCTAGTAGATGGTTTATTTACTAGAGAAGATCAATGCTTGAATTCACTTCAGCTTCTCAACTGTTTTACAAACTTCATCTGAGTTGCAGTGTAACAGAATTTTTTAGGATGTAATGTTTTCTAAAATATTTGGTAAATTCTTTTTAAAATGTCTTATCTGTTGCATGTGTCTTGCCTTCTTCACCCCAACAAATCCTGTACATATTTTATATGTCCTGATTGTGTACCTCAAGCACCCTTAACAGGCCTTCTCAACTCATTTGGTTTACCACTTATTCTTTGCTCCAAGCTAAGAATGGGACAGGAATACTGAAAAGGTAAAGACAGCTTTTCTCTAATGCTAAACTTCTGATGCAGAAATTGTGTAGGTCTTGTAAAGTGCTGGGTGCAAGAGTACATAACTGAAAATGCCACGTAGATTCCAGAAAGAATTTCACTGCTTTACTAGATCTTTTTTGGGGGAGCGTATAAGATGCACAGCTGGTTTTAGAACCTTCTTCCTATGTTCATAAAGAGTGTCAGAAGTAAAGAATAGACTGCCATCAGCCAATGTGGTTCTGAAAACTCTTAGTAGATAGGACTGAAGCAGAGCTATGGAAAAAAGAAAGAACTATTCCACCTCTGCATTAATTGCATCAGGGAGCTTAAAGTTACACTTTGTACTTCATAGCAGAATGTTGTGTTAAATTAGAAATTGTGATATACTCGCCCACAATTGTTCAGTATCGTGCAGCTGTGAGTGGTTTAGTCACAGGCAGAGTGCTGGGCTGCCTACTCTGCCTTTGAAGCTACCATAGCTCTGGAGTTGCTCTGAGTGGTTTATTACTGCTCATTTTATTTTTTTTTTTTGCAGTCAGAAGGATGAGAGTTGTGGGCAGTGCCTTTTTTTCTGATGCCATAGACTTGACTTTGAAAGATATCAGAGAGACAGAGAAAACCCAGAATCTTCAAGAATTTTTGGTAACATAATTTGCAGCTTGTTAGGAGGCTACAGTTGTCCTGTGTTTGAGGATCTTTTAGAAGTTGTTGGGAATATCTGACAGGATTGTCCTGAGTGGCTGTTCACTTTTTTGGACTAACGTTGGAATCTGCAGGAACTCTTGCCTGTTAGCTCTGATTAATGCAAGTTGTAATATATGAACATTTATTCCTAAGTTCTGCACTGTAATTCTGAGCGCAGCAAATGTGTTTCATGTAATTAGGGCTTCTAGAAATCTTCCAGGCAGCTCTTTATATGCAAATCTTTTAATAACTAAATATTTCTAGAAGTAATGATTTTTCTAGTATAGAATTACTTACTTTGTTATGTAATTTTTAAAATATATGTCTTTTTGTTTTTGTTTGGGGAAAACTCTGTCTTTGGATGCCTATCTAACAGTACCTTCACTTTTGGTCTTTTCCTCAACTGAGCATCCAATGAAACTTGCTAAGCAATGGGTTAAAAAAATTCCAGAAGTAGATTTCTGTGCAGATTTTCCTTTAATATTGTTTATAAAGTAGTTCGGTTCAGATAGAGGGTAAATGATGTGAGGGTGAATACTTGAGAAATCTGTTCTTAATAAATATGATGCACAGCCATTTAGATTAGTTAAGACTGTATTATTGTCTGAATTTATTTTAATTTTTTGTGATTTCTGCCCAATTATTGAATGTCTTTATCATTGAATATATGCAAAAAGACTGTTTTATGCAGTGTGACAGTGTTAATATCCCTGAACTGGGACTTTGCTTGTGTATAGTGATGCTAGTAAATAACCGAATGTTCCATGGATATGAAATATTCTATAATTAAAAGTAGCATAGTCTACTTTCAGCAAAAGGTATGTCAAAGTTTTAACTCTTCCATTCTCTCCATGCACCTGCTTGCTGCAGTATGTGATGTCCCAACCAGCTGTCACTGTTGCCCAACCAGATTGTAGAAAGAAGAAACTAACTAAGGAGAGGCTGCCAGTCTGGCCTAGTGGATGTTCAGCAGAAGGTAGAGACGGACTGGACACGGGTAGAGCAACTAAGTAAAAGTTGCCAGTGGAAGAAGGCATGGGTTGGGAAAAGCTCTGTCACGGCAGGGTGGCAAAGATTGTCCATGCTGTTCCATTGTAAAAAATTGTGAGTTATTTTTGCATTTGTTTAGGAAAAAAACCCCTGGCCATTAATGGCATACTGTCCTAAAGACATACAGGTGACAGATTTGTTTTGTGTAGGGGTAAAGGGTTGCATACACAGTTCCCAGCGGTAAAGTTCCAAGTCAGGAAGCTGTGAAATGTTGCTTTGGATTATTCCTTGTCTCCCATTCTTTTGGTGTATTTATGAATGTAAGTAAATAATACTTTTTAGCTGTATAAATTTTATAACTGTAGAAGAAACAACTATAAAGCAAAACAGAAATGCTAAATTAAAAAACGTCTTTAATTATGTTGTTTATTTTTATAGGAGAAATATGGTGATTTTGAAATTTTCCACTCTGAGGGTGCCTGACAGGTTACATTGTGTATTTTTTATTCCTCTCATGGCATATTCTTGCATACTTTTGTTACGTGCCTGGAAGTTCTTAGCTAATTCACTGACAAAGCACCTTTGTGTTTAGAGTAGGTTTTCTTTTTTAAAAAACTTGGTTTAGCAGAATTTGTTTTAGTGTACGCATGGGAACAGATTGTCTAAAAATCAGTAGTACTGAAAATATGCTGCAACAAACCCTAAAGGTTTTTCACTTTGCCGTACATAATTTAGCCTTACTTAAAATTATTTGTTTTCTTCCAAAGACTTGGATAACAGACGAGGAGAATGCATGTAGCGTATTCTTCTCCTAACCCATTTTAAAGAAATTAATTAATGGAATCAAATTTTGGACGTAACTGTAGATCTTCACAGACTATCAAAATACTGTATTCAGAACAAAGTGGTCTTGGGCACTATTTTTATTGCTTTCATAAAAGAATTAACTTAATTGCGTTTCTACTGAGTATCTATCACTGTCATCTGTATTCAGAAGCATATTGCTAAAATTTCACTTCCTGATGGAACAGAGGATTCAATTTCTGTGGGATAAACTCTAACTAAAACATTGGTGTCTGCTTTTGTAAGCAAAAAGCCATGTTTATTATCTATGGTGGTATAGTGTAGAAATCCACAGAGGCTCTTTAGGGAGTTGTATTTTTTCCAGAGACTGCTCTGTCAGACAAAAACTGATGCTATTCACAAATAGGGTTTTAGGCATGTTATTGTGTGCTTTCCCTCCTGCACTGGTCCATAAGTAACTGGTTAAAATCTTGTTTAACAGCATAATCATTACCTTACAAATTCAGTAAATAAATAGCATATCTAATATCTTGAAATAACCATCTGCCTGGGGCTTGAGAAAGGGTATTGCAAGAAGTCTAGTGCACAGCAATTTAATATAATTTTTCCTAACAAAAAACAATTACTAATCGCCTTGTGTCCTGAACTGTGAAGATATGTTCCAGACTGCTTGATTTTTATCTTACCCAATATAAACATGGCTTTATGCTCCATCGTGTAGATCTCATTTGGAAAAAAATTGGTGTCTTGGACATGATGATCAATAGAACTCATAATCATAAGTGTGTATTAAGGCATTTATGTAGAGACAGTTTGTATCTAGTTTATATTTTTTATTTTTTTTTTTTTAGCTAGGAGCTTTTCAAAATACTGTCAGTTGGAGAATAACTTTTCGTTATTTTCTATTGTATGCTTTTGGTTTGTTTTTCTTCACTTTGTTTTCTAGCCTATGCTTTTTTTGCTTATGAAGACTTCCCCTTTCTTTCTTTGAAATTATGCTGATTCTGTTTAGAGATGAGCAGCGCAGTATGCAGTACTCAAGCAAGGAGGGTGTAATTACCTCTGCTTTTCTCTGTTTAGCAACTTTTAATAGCTGCTTATTAAGCAAACAATTTAATGGAGTTAACACCAATTAGCAATCTTTCTGGTAAGAAGTTCTCAAAAACATTCCAATATGTTTAATTACCTCAGGTGGCTTAGTGTGCCAGTCAGCAATGGTCAGCTGTTCTGCCTCTTCCCCTCCACATCTCCCTCTGCAGCTCAGACTTCAATTTCTCTGCAAATTGTCATAGGTGGTGTTTTCTGCTAACGTGTGTTCCTTTAAAGAAGATTGTTATGCTCGGTGTCCTTTCTGCAACTGAACTTGCAGCTCTCCAGCAGGAAAAAAGGAAGTCAGTGTTTGTTTCAGGCATAAACTGGTTGTAAGCCTCTGAATACAAAAGAAGTGCTTCATACGTTGTGTTCAATATTTCTCTGATGCATTTGTATCCTGTCTCTGAAGATTGTCTTATTGTCTTTTGTTTGGTTTTGCATGTTGTATTGTCTCTTTTATTGAGTACAACAGCTTATGAAAAGGATTTTTATGATCTACTGGCTGTTGAATTTGTCTACAGGTAAAATACTAGCTTACCTTCAAGAAACAAAGTCAGTGTTTCTCAGACAGAATTGAATGCAGCTGTTTTTCTCCTAGAACATATTTATGCAATATTTATTATATGGATGAGGGAAGAGAAAACTCAAGGCGCTGTGGTAGGCTGAGTTAAAAAAGGCCCATTAAGGGGAGGGTAATTTTCCCCTATTTGGTAAACATGTTATATTAAATACCAAACAATTGGAGGACATTTTGTCAGGAATCTGTTGGCTCCGTGTGACCGAGCATTCCTGTGGATCCAAACAAGGCAAAATTTTCCTGATTTCTGCTAAAACATTTCACATATCAAATGATGCACGATATAACATTTTTTGGGGGGTAACTCCTATTAAGAAGAAACATGTTATTTATGTATTATGCATATTTATGCATAAACCTTCTTTGGTAATGTTGCTTAGATTCTAGTGAGTTACTCTATCTCCAGTTGAATACGTAATTATGGAGATATTGTTTCCTTTAATTTCAACACATTTTTTGTCTCTCTCTTGTCCCCTAGCAGAAGGGAAAGTATTTTCCTTGCTGTAAACTGAGTGTGCAAAACCACAGGCTGGTGATTATGTTCACTTTGCAAGTCCTACTTGAGGCACGTGCAAGCTGAGTTAAATATTTGCACCTATACAGAAAAACTCAAAACTGACTTATGAAATCATCTTTCTGTTATCTTTGTGATTAGTTAATGATGCACCAAAGGCTGCAGCTTCAGCTTGTGCTGCAGTTTGTTCTCCTGTTTTGTGCTTGTGCAAGGGACCCGGGGGTGGCTGGGCAGGGGAGCTCTATCGGAGCAGGGACGATGCTCATGAGAAGGGAGAGGTTTTTGAATTAGTCTGGAGTCTCAGAGGTGACAGGAAGACACAATGCAGCAGACATGGCTGTATGTTTGACCCGGTTTCCTTGTTTCTGCTTGAAGCCTCTCTGAGGTGTGGCTTCTATCAGCCACATCTTCATGTGGGTGGGTAATTTGCTACACTGCAGAAACAGATTAATCAGACTCATGTACACTGTGCAGGCAGAGCAGCATGCAGGTGGCACTCTTAGGTTTGGATCAAGATAATAGGGATCACTGAACAAATTCTAACTGGCATTTTTGAAGGATAAATGTATCATGAAACTGTTGCCCAGGTTTGTTCTAAGTTGCCATCTGGCTTATTTTCAACAAGGTAGAAAACTGTTCTCAAAAACGCTTCCTCCCTTCTGGGTTTTACTGTGCTACTGCAGGTGTTTTTCATATGTAGGTCAATGGGCCTGTGCTCAGGTATTGTTATATGAACTTGGCATATGTTGATGTGGTTTATTGTGTAGCAATACATATGGGAATAAAATATTGTGAGAACATGTAAATCTTCGAATCCCATTTGTATCAAGATATGTGTGTGAAAAATGGGGCTAAAATCCTACTTGTTGTCATTTTAATTTTCTGTAGTTGCTTGTGTTTTGTTTCCTCAGATATCTTTTATTTAGCAATTATGTACACTCTTTTTTGTGCTCACTTGTGTACTTTTTTTTGTGCATATGTAGAAGTATACAAATCTGACAAATGCTGATCTAATTTGAAAAGTGCGAGTGGATGTTAAAGCATATAAAATACTATCTCCTTAAATGAAAGTCCTTACCCTCCCTTTTTTGGAGCTATTTCAAATAAGCCTGCAGGTAGAAAGCCCTTTCAGGTAAGAAAAGCATGTGCTTGTGTTTATTAAAGGAGATTTTTTTTAAAGTGTACATGAAGTTGCATATGCTAGAGAGTAGGCAGGAATTAGGAAGTAGGTGTTGCTTGTTTTTAGAATAAAAAGAATACTAGCTTTTAGAGTAAAAAGCTGTGAAAATTCATATTCTGGAGCTAGTTATTTCATTTGTCACCTCATTGGTCTGCATTTTGGAATTGCCTATTCTTGTTTGGCCTGGAAAGGCACACATAAATGATGGCAAAAGGAATGATTCATTTAAAGGCGATGCTTTAGTAGCTCATAGATTGCATTTTTAGTAAAGTAGATTTTTTTATTGTCTCTGCATGTATTTGCAAAATTTTATTGCAATTTGAAAAATTGTACTTGGCTCTCAACTTTTTTATTAGAGTTGTGGGGTTTTATTTTTCACTTGTTTGAAAGTTTATGTAAATTTTTGATTATCTGTACTTGGAATAGTATATACTTAATTTTTGCCTCAGTCTAGTGCTCTTGCAGTTGTGTCTTTGGCTTTTAATAGTCATGTAATATTTATTTTAATTGCCAAACTAAAGGAATTCTATTAATCAGGTTTTACTACGACACATAAACATTTGTAAGGGATCACTAAATCATTAACCATATGGTCTTGTATCAAACAAAGGAATTTAAAGAACACAAGTGTTTAAGTTTGTTTGTTTTAACTTACTTCTTGTATCCCAAGTGTAAGTAAGTTTGTGTTTTTCTGTTGAAATAATTATACTTCTTAGAAAAAAAAAAAGAACAAAGAAGCTGTTAGTGCAGAGATGGACTTTTACACCATAATTTATATTATCTGCTGACTTCTATATTCTCAAAACCTGTAGATTTGAAAGCCCAATGAAACTTGCAATTGTTCACATCAGTACATTTAGTAAACTTAAGCAATGTTTGTTGCATTGATTTCTCTCTGTTAGTTTGTTGCTTGAGACTGATTAAGTACTGTTACTTAAAAATGTTAATAGTTTTACTCTGCTTACTCAATAAGCTGCTCCTGGCAAGTGTGAGAGACAAGGTTTTGGTTGATTGATTGCATTAAAGCCTACCTTTAGGCAATGCCCAAACTCAGTGTGCAGTTCCATGGAACAGCTGATGCTGTTCAGAAAAGGTTGGAATTCTTTTTGGTGTTCTGTGTAAGTCCTGAATTTGCTTCAGGGTTTGCACCTTCTGTAAGGTGTTGCTGTAGGTAGCTGCAGACAAATGAGCTCTGAGCTCAGTATTTTTCCTATTAAGGTAGAATTTCTTTGAGTTTAAGAACTGAACTCTATTGGGATAGATTTGGGTTTTTCAGGGTGTTGTTGGTTGCATTAATTCTGCATATTAATTTCACTTCAATATATCTGATTTTGTTGCTTCTCTTTATTAGTGCATTTCATATATGGAATAATTTCTGCAGCTTTCCAGTCAAAATATGGATCAAGGCGAAGGTTATCTAGAGTTGCAAATAATTTTTGCAATACACTGAATGGTTTTTGTAAGATGTTTTTGTTAAACTGCTCTTAAACAGATCAATGAAATTGATGGTTTACTATCTTGTCTCTTTTTCTACGATTTCCATACTTTTCTCTTTCCCTTCCCCCTGCTTTTGACTGCAACTTAGCTAACAGCATCTTGAATCTTATTTGTGATCACGACTGCAGTTGTAGTGCAGTAACTTATGTAACACTTTTTCATTAATTACTTTTTTGGCTTGTAAAAACATTTTGAAAAAAACCTGTCTTTTCTTCCATTCTCCTTCTGCACATGAAAATTGTTAATTCTTCTCAAAATATTTTAAAACTTGGAAAATGCCATAAAGCCATATAAAACTTTTTTGAATGTATTAATCCCCAGAGAATCTCAGATGTCTCTATTATTAAATCACTGAAAGGAAAGAAAGGTGAGGCTTCTTACCAAAACAATGTGGAATTTTACTGGAACGTTAGAAAACTAGCAGTGTCAGAGAGTTTCTTTGCTCTAGCTATGGGACAAATGTGTAGACTTTTGTAATAGATCTCACTTAAAAGTGTGGGTTATCATTTATGTGGGGTAGACATGGCCATGCCAGGTAGATTTTTAGTTTTTTGCCTTTATAAGGTTGTGCATACAAAATGTCTCCTTGTGTAAAAAGTAGTTCTTTAAGAACTGCAAGATACAAAGCAATTTTATGCAACGTAGTGTAGCTTTACAGAAATCCTCATTCTTGAACGAACATGCCTGTTCTTGTTGAGATGAATTCTTTCTTCTGGATGGTTATTGCCCTATTTTCAAGCTCTGGGCTTCTACAGGAATATCAATTCTTGACACCCTGTTCTCTTAGCATGCCTTACGTTCCACTGAAACTCATCTCTCTTCATTATATGCAATGTATTGGTTCCAGCTGATGCGATGGTGAAAACATACAGATTTTGCCACGGCATTGCTTAGGAGAAGTTTATTTATTTGCATGAATGAATGAATACAGACATCCTTTACTATTGACACGAGATACATGTTGAAAGGAAGTAGAAATTGTGCACAGATAATCCTATTTGGGATTTGATCAGGACTTTCCAAGAGTTTCTTCAGCCTTACCTTGTTTCTTGTTCTGTTATAATTTACTTTATGCTTTGGGATGTAAATGTGCTGTGTCGGCAACTTCTTTAGTACAGAGTGCTTCCTAGGAGCATTCTAAGAAAATAGGGTGAGGATACAAGATTTCATAAATAAGGATGACATTTTTATTTGTATTTGTGAATTGGAGCCCTCAGTATCAGGGGTAGAGGAGGAAATGGTGATCCCACAGTTGTTATTGTGGGATCTGCCTTTGCAAAGAGATGATAGATGCTGATTGAGAAGGGACCATTGAATGTCAAACTTGTCCTTTGGGCAGGAATGTCACCATTACAAGAACTCATAATTTGGCCAGCTCCCAAATGCTGAAGAGAAGTAAATTTATAGACTTGCTTAAAATAAAGATTTCAAATTGAATTTCTGACATGCCTGGATGGAAGACTTTTCCTTTAATGCCTTGACACCTTCTCCTTTAAACAAATCTTAAGAATTCCAAATTCAAATTTTAAAGAAGATAGGAAGGACAAATTGAGAACTTATTTGATGATTACTTAGCTAGTAGGAAAGTGGGTCAGTAGCATAGTCTGGTGTAGGCTGTGTGTAATGTTATCATAGGTAAAGGAAGTGAGAAAACCTGCATCTGCTTACAATATGGTGAGTGTACTAAGCTCTCAATTTACAGTGATACCTCTTTGAAGTAAACTATTAAAGCCATGGTTTTCAAAGTTGGGTTCTCTTTTCCTGATAACCTCATCTTTGTCACATATGCAAATACTGCTGTTCTTTTGTCTCCAGTGTGTTTTCTCTAGAGAGAATTTTTGAATAGGAGTGAAATTTTTCTGAGCATATTCTCCTAGTTTGAAAAATTTTGATTTTTTTTTTGATAGTTTTAACTGAGTAAGTTTAAAAATATTTTAGAGGCAATGTTATCTGGCTTTGGCTTGACATTGGTAGTAAAATTTCACTTGCATGAGGAGAACTTCAGCATATGTATTAAATGTCAGAAGGGGATTTTTTGTGTTTCTCTGTTTTCATAGTAACTGGAAACTTCTCCCAGTGTTACCTTTTATATGTGTTAATTAAAATTTCAGTAAAGAAATTAAGTTAATTAGGGGAGAAAACTATTTCCTTTGTTCAGTAGAGCAAATAGAGAATGTAGCATTTTGTTATGGGCAGTAAGGCATAAATATGCTCCCCATTTTCTGGTATCAGCTGTATATTGATTGTACTCAGTATTTTTCAGAAATACAGAATAGAAAAACACTGTCTGCCCCCAGCAGATGACTTGGCATAAAAATTGCTTTAAAATTGTTACAGACAGAAAAATTTAAAGCAAAGATTTACACCCTACAAGTCACTATGTTGGTATAGAAAATATTAAAACATTTGTGCTGGTTGATAGATGTGACTGACATGGAATAGTTGTTTTCTGGATGTCAGCTTTTAGAGTATTGCATTTAAAGCATGAGAACAGACCTCACAGATAAAGCCTGGAGTATGTATGTTCCTTATATTTGATTAAATCAAAGTGAAATTACAAGGCAGAATAGTATTACCAAACGTATTTCTCAGAGATGTGAATTAACAACTTCAGATGTATTTTATTGCCTATGAAGGCCATTGCCCAGCAACAGGACACCTAACAAAACAAGACAGAAACCCCAACATATTTGGAAACGATTCTGATATATTAAAATTGTTTTTTTTTCTATATGTTCTATTTGTAGTGTATTTCTGTGGGAAGCAGAATTACATTTCTTGTGAAATTAACTTCCTGTGGTTTTTGAAAATGGAGTCTAATTGAATGTATTGAAGGAGAGTTAATCTTTCATGGTTCTGGTTTATTTTTGTTTATGTTTAATGAAGGGCAAATGGCTTTTTTAACTTTAGGAAGTTGCTTCCTTTTTGATATTGAAAATGATGAACTGCCTGTATGTGTTGATACTTGATACATTAAGAGGAGGTAATGTAGTGGAAACACTTGTCTGTTGCAGTTTGACTCAGTGCCTGTTTTCCTGCTGCTGTCTGGTGGGGAGAGAATAGCATCTTTGGTAATGCAGTGCAAGAGATCCAGCTTCATTTGCAGTATGTGTCCAGCAGAGTTAAAAGAAACTAGAATATTATTTTTCATGCATTAATATTTTCAAATATGATAGACACAAATCAGTGTTAGTGTTTGAATTCTTATGTGACAAAACTATACACTAAAATGTTTATAAATATTAATAAATAATATGTATAAATGTCATAAAGTACGTGTAATAAATCTCAGAAGTAAAAGTGTCATCATCTGGGAAAAGCACACTGCCCTTCATTTCTTCTTGACTTTTCCCAGTGTGTGTCAGGAACATACAGTGGGGTTTAAATGAGGACTGAAGAGTAGATTATATATCACCTAATGTCATTGGTTACCTTTAAGGATCTTATATCAATATTCTTTTGCAACTGGGTATAACTTCAGTTGTCACAGTCTTAAATTATAAAAGATCTTTATACTTTCCTGCTTTTTCCTTTGAGCTTTCCTTAAGTGTGTCTGTCTGTTTCTTCTCTTCAGAAAGCTGTCGTCTTGTCTGCCAATAATAAAAATTTTAAAAAGCCCCTAAAGAGCAAAACAGTCCCAAACACAAACTCATTTGGCTTTGTGTAGCCAAGTGTCATAGTTTGTCAGCTTTGGGACAGATTCTGTTATACTGCTTTTTTTTTATAGCCTTGTGTTTTTAGTTCTTAATGCATGTTCTGGCGCCAAGGTTTTGGAAAAGGGTCAAAAAACCTGGAGCTTAAATGAAGGCACAACATAAATTAGAGCAGTGTTTGGGGCAGACGTGCACTTAGCAGACACCTTGAGCTTGCTGGTGTATGTTTGTGGAGATGTGGTGTCTGTCAAGGCCTGCTGTTTGTGATGTGGACTGACTGCTGCTGGAGAGGGCTGTGCCTGGAGATGTGACTTCTGGAGGCTCATGGGGAGGGCCTTGGAGAAAGGACAAATTGTTAGCTTACTGGCAGTGGTGTTTAAAACTTCTGGGAGATGTTGTGGAGATGTTTTTTGAGTTTGCTATTACTTCATCTCCTGCTATAGTGTTGTAAAGGTCTGTTTTAGGTTTTGTAAAGCTACAAAATACACTCAAAAAAAACTTGGAAAAACACTTGGTAGTTGTTAATTGCAACAAGTTGTCTAGGACACGTCCTTGTCCTGCACCTCCTAGTAGTGAAAGCCAGGATCTAAACAATGAGGTGGAGTTTTCCACTCCAGTAGCATAGATGTTGTTCCATTCCATGTTGTCAGTGGGTTGGTTCCCTGCCGTGCTGCTGGCAGGATGCAGTTGGAGCGTGGGGAGTGTCAGTACCAGGGCTGAGCAGCACCGCTGGGGCTGTACAGGGCATCTCTCTGCTTCTGCCTGGGTTTCCTCCTCCTCCCTGCACCTTTGCTGTCAGAAGTGTTTGTGCAGGTGCATAGAGATCAAATTCAGACAGAATCAGTTTCCTGATCCTTCCTGCAGCAAGACTGTACAAATGTGCTTGTGTTGGTACCAGGAAGGAGGTAGTACAGGGACAGAAATGAACAGCAGGAGCACGAACAATTAGAAATCCTTTTATCATTAGTCTTTGGCTTATTCTGCCTTAGAGCATATGTGGAATTATTGACTTGGCTCTTCTTTGCATCCCAAATATGCTCATGCTGTTGGGGGACAGCTGACAGTGTTTGAAGCTGTATGAGTAGTGTTTGTACAAAGTGTGCTGTTCAAGCAATGTAGAGTTTCCCTTATTGTTTTCTTCTGTATGCAATGACTAGAGGTGGAGTAGTACTACCTTAAACTTTTATGCAAATTATATCTAACTCATTTTGATAGCAAGAGCCATGTGTTTGTAGCATGGACTTTTTGTTAAACAATCAGTCTGAGGTAAATCTAACATGATAGAATTTATTCTAGGTTTTGGAGTTCTTGTTTAATTATTGAGTTTCCTCTTTTTTTACTCTGAGTGATTCCATTGCATGACTTTATCCACAGAGTATATGCTCAGTGTATACTCGTTGTGTAAGAACTGCCTTCTGTTTTATTCACCACTTTAACAGCTATGAAATACATACTGGAAAAGTACACCATTTGCTACTATTTTTTTGGGCCCAGAAATACGTTTGGCAGAATGGTATCTGCCAAGCTGTACCTAAGATATGTGCAGCTCTGGTTTATTCTAACATTCTGATAATTGTACATCTTGCTATCTGTGCTAAGTTTGAACAAGAGCATAATGATGATATGGTATCTCCTGAGATGCATGACTATTTAATTATTTATTTTTCTTTTCTTTATAAGATTGGGTTTTTTTAAAGGCTCTTTAAATCTAATTTCCATCAAATAAGCCAAGGTGAACTGAGACACCATAAGTAGATTTGTCAGCCTAGTTTATCACTTGGTGAAATTCATCATGAGAAAAATATTTAGCAGCATATTAGTAGGAGCAAAACTGCCAGTTATGCAATCTGGAGTTGGAGTGCTAACAGCAGAGCAGTTCACATAAGCTTCTGGAAGTAGGATAGTCCTTAACTAGCCAACAATCTGTACTACTAAATTTTCACAAAAGCTAATAGGACTATTTAAAGAAAATTATATTCATACGTACTTAAAATTACTGGTATGTTGAATGGGGCTAAAAGGAAGTGTTTCATTACGGTGTTATTAAATAAAGTGAATCTATGCATTCAGTGCCTTTGTATTTCTGAAAGTATAAACATAGGCTGGCAAATTTAATACTCAAATGCTAGAATCCTAACATTATATATTTTAAAAAAAGTGCCCAGGTGCTTTATTTTAATCTTCCTTTATTGTAAGTACTATGTTACATCTTTTCAATATAGGTTTCAGTTCTATAATTCTGATATGATCTCTTAAAGTATAAATACATCTTGACAACATGTTGTTACAGGAACTGTGAGGGAACTGATGATGCTACAGATGGTGCTCACAGAGGATTAAATTTGATTCCTTGGTTGGAACAGTTAATAATATGTGTACTAGATCAAATGGTGTAGAAGAGTGAAGTAATTCAGTAACGCCAGCAATGTCATGCTTACATGCCTGATTCATGGATATGGGATATGATTATGAATCACATGTGAAAACAAATATATCAGAGGAAACACTGACGTTATTAGAAGTTTAAGTTTAAAGATGTATACATATATATATAATTTTATATGAAAATATTGACTTTAGTCAAAAGTCAATTTGACTTTAATAAAGTCCTCTAATTTTAGAAAATTTCAGTTTGTTTGTCTGAAAGTATCAGATGTTTTTTAAATTTTAAACCCACATCTATAAAACTTTCTATGCCTTTTATTAAACTTAAAAAGAAAAATAAGGTGCTAGAATCCTTTTCTCCAGTGCTTCCCTACCTTCTCCTTTTTCAGTCTTCGAAGTTATGAACTACCTTTTCAGTATGAAAAAATCTATGGATTTTTAATATCAGCCATATTATCATGGTTGCTGTGTTTTGCAGACACTGACTTCCAGAAAGGAATTTAGTGGTTCATGCTCCTTCTAGCTCTTGAGCCATACTTGAATAGAAATTAGTACACTCAATATTGATTATAGGCTTTCACCAGGCATCTGGAGATCAGGCTTCCAGGTTAATATGTTATTAAGGATGGAATTCTGAGCAAGAAGATGAAGTTTTAGTAAGAAAATGGTTACCAGCATGTTTACTTTTGAAATCACGTGGGCATGTTATCAGACATTTGAAGGTCACCTGTATATATCACTTTTCTAATTTCCTGACCAAATTAAGGAAGTGGCTTAAATGCTATGCTGCTGCTCCTTCTTAAGAGCTGACAAATTCTTGGGCAGATTAAAGTATATAATCAGGGATATACTGCATCTTTTCCAGCTCCCTGCTGTTAGAAAAGGGAGAAAATTGTCAGAAGAGCAGTAAAGAACCAATCAGACCTAAAATACACAAAAACTTAGAAGTGTGTTGTTATATGTGTTTAGATGTGTGTTATGCCTTGTCACCAAGTACATATGAATACAAATCTCTAACTTTTTTCATCAGATTAATGAATGTTCTATTGACAAATGAACTCAAAATTCACCAAATCCTTTTCCTCTAAACATATTTCTTCTAAACACATAAGGAAAATAAGACTGTCCTTTTAAATTTTGTTTGAGTGAAGGATGTGTTTATTCCAGGTGAATTCAGGTCATATTTAAAAGTCTGTAATTTTTTTCTTGGAACTATTATAATTTTATAATGTTGACAATCACTATAATGTGCAGAGTACATTTCTGAAGATGCATTAAGCAGTCTTTACTACCAAATCATGAAAACTTAGATTTAAACTACTTTAAGTATTTCCCTTCTTGGTCTTTTACTAATAAATATAAATAAAATGAAAGAGACTTTTCTGTTGCTGAGAGCAAGTATCAGGCATTTGGCATCTTTTTTTACTTTGAATATCTGTCCATATGTGTTTGTAGGTTTGTATAGTGGGTAACAAAGAAGTACAAGTAAGGTTAGAAGGAGGAAAAAACAGGATTTTAGGGGCTTGCGTAAGATGCATCTCCCAGTTTCCTCTCGTCCTGCTTTGTTAGGGTTGGCAGGAGTTCCTCTTCTAAATCAGTCTACTTTGACCATTGTATACAATAATTGTCGAACTTCCTCTTCCCTTCAAACTGTGTAATTGCTCAGGGAGGGTGTGGGAAGGAGATGGAAAAGCCATGAACTCATCTTCTTGATTTTTATTTAGTCAGACAGAGTGGCATTGTAATTTTAATTATTAATTTCCTATCAGTCTAAATGAAGTATTTATACTGATATTTTCATCTTGACAGAATGATCCTTGGTATGATTAGCATATTCAACCTCCTTTTTGCAACTTCCTTTTTAAACAAGCATTGCTGATTTGGAGTAGTTGCTTCTAATGCAGTTATATTAAAGCAAAATGAATTTGCCATCAAATCTTATTCTCTAGGGAATTCCTGTCATATATTTTCCTTTGAGATACTGTTTATCTGGGTATGAAGTTCTTAAATATTTTTCTGAGATAGTGTGTGATGTTTTGATGTCTTAATGAGTGATCAGAAAATTAAATGCCTGCTGGTTCTTTTGAAGTTTTTACCTTGGAAAGATTAGAAAAGCTTTAATAAACCTGCCTTAACACTTGATTTTGTTAATAATATTACTTGACTGAATTTCTATTTTAAATAAACTGAACTCACTGATATTCTTTTTTCCCCCCAGTGTATAGAGAATGAAGTTCAGAATTAGACAGCTTTTTTGTGGGTGTGGAGAAAGCAGAGATGAGCTAGTGATGATTTAAGAAAAAATCAAAGCCTTGCTTGCCTCATCAAGTTTCTATGCGTGGGAAAGAATCTAATTGATCTGTATATATGAAAAGGTACTGAAACAGGAGAATAAGTGGACACTTTTCAATAGTGACAAAATCAGATTTGAATCTCTCATGTGAAAATCACTTGTTACGTA
This sequence comes from Ploceus nigricollis, assembly GCA_013399945.1. Lineage (NCBI taxonomy): Eukaryota > Metazoa > Chordata > Aves > Passeriformes > Ploceidae > Ploceus > Ploceus nigricollis. The sequence goes on along the minus strand of VXBC01008766.1, from coordinate 551,557 downwards.
TTGAAGCTGTAATGATTTATTTTAAGGCTGTTTGAAATGTCATTTTTTTACTGAAGGTGTTTAGTGGATTTTAAAAGAATCACGGCAGTTTTCTTGCAGCTTATCTGCAAATAGTTTGGGGCTTTTGTTGATTTTTTTTTTTTTTTCCTGTTAAACTGCAGTGTTACCAGCCACTAAACATTACACATGTTTTCAGAAAGAAGTGTTCCAGATACCAGACTTAGCAGTCAGGAGTTTCACCTATGAATTTAATTACTGTTATTGCATGAGTTTATAGAAGTCATCTGAATTTCTCCTAAAGAGCAATGGAAAAGCCTAATGTGAAACCTTCTCAAAATCTTTGGGGGCAGCAATGTTCCAGATTTCCTTTCCTGTTGCACCCCTTCCCCATGCCCTGCTGTCATTAGCATTATTGCATTTTCCTCTTCAGGAAGCTCATTTAAGTAACATCACTGTTGTGGTTAGAAGATAAGGTATTCTACACTTTTTGTCAAAATTTTATCTTTTTTTTTTTTTTTTTTAAATGATGTTTTTAGTGGAAAGATATGCTGCAATGATGAACTTTTATTTAAATAATTAGAGTGAAAAATAAGTCACAAATTACTTTGTCAAGTTAACTGCTAGATGCTGCTCAGCCTACTTGCCATATGGAGGAGTTTAATTATTAAGAGTAGGAGTGATTTGCTTTGGGAGCTTTTAATTGAAAGATTAAAAGAAGCTTACTCTGAGGCTGTCTCAAGCATTTGAAGATTTTAGTGACAGGATGTATTATGTAAGGATTTTCCATAAAAACTTGTTTGCCTTTACTGTGAATAAATTTGTTTTGAACATCAGGTAAAATTCTTGAAAACACTTGCTTTTCAGTATTTTCATTAATTCTATCTCACACTCCAATTTGTACTCAGGTCTTCAAAAATTGTTCTCGTAAAGATTTTTTGCCTTGAAAGGTGTCACTGAATTGATTAAGAAACTCCAATATATTAATGTACATGTAAAACAGAAATGTAAGGAAATAGGAATCCCGTTAGGTGAATATTCATTTGGCAGGGGGTTGGACATATTGTGGACACTTCCTTTATGTCTGGAAAATGTAAAGAAATCCACGTCTGTCATCATGGCATACTGAAGCATGGTTATTTTAAGATGAGAGTATGTACTTAGGAAGCTGATACTTTATAGTGTTTGCCTTTTGTGTGAGGCTTCCCTTTATCCCATATGGCTTTTTAGGAATGAGGAATCATAAACCTAGCACAACATGGTACACTTCTGAATTCATCAGTAAAAGACAGGCATGGAAACCCTGCGGGCTTCCATAGGACTGCCATATGTTATTATAAAAAGCATGCTTTTCTTTCTTGGTGAATGCTGAGCATCCTCACAGAACAAAAGTGATGTGTGGTAGTCAGTCTCTTGAAATAACTACCAACTGCTACGTTGTTCTCAGTGAAGTAATGGGAAAACTTAAAGGCATTTAAATTCTAGATTTGAAAGTGTCTACCTGATTCCAGGTACCTGTGAAAAATCATGATGCTTCTGTGTGTCCCTGTATTCTTAAAAAGGCTCTTTCAGACCTTGAAAATTTCCAGACTGGAACTGTGAACACGTGGTTGGAGTCATTCTGTCCGGCTTGGCACAGCCATACCTGTTGTGGTCCAGTGTCTGTATGCAAAAGGAGGTGTGTGAGAGAACTGCAGGCTTATTCCCTGTTTGTTGGTCTGTCAGTCCTTTATTCTTAAGTCTGTAACATTTCCAGGTTTTTAGGGAGAAGCAAATGCAAGGTGGATGAAAGGCTATGAGGTGCATATACCTTTTTGCTTTGGAAACTCTTCTGATGGTGTAGTCGTAAATAAATTTCAGGGGCTTTGCTGAGATGAGTGCTTGAAGATAAGGGTGTAATTAATTTTCCTTACTGGCTGTATTGACAGTGTCACATTTTAAGTTTAACCTCTGTTGTCTTTAGAAAATGGAATAAAGAGCTGTGAATCTAAAGTTGAGGGGGATTTCCAAGTGAAATTCTTTTTGTAGTGTCTCCTTATTTTAGTCTCACTAAAGAAGATTAAAGTGGGGGGGAAGGAGCGATGGGGTGGAAGGGTGTGAAGTGTTATTTTCCCTTTATATATAAAGTTTTCTTTATCTTGGGTTGGATAACTGTGCTTGATTCATTATCAAACTCTCCTATGGGAGTCTTCTATGGACTGGTGAGGACTTCCCCCCCTTGCCTTAGAGCTGGGAGGCACTTACTGCCTCAAGGCGAGAGGAAGGTTTGTTTCAAAATCCTCTGCTAAGTTTTTTGAGCTACGAGTCTGACATTTAGTAGTTCAGGAACAAATTTCTTCCTCACTATGACCAGTATTTCTGAAACTTCCTTGCTTCTGAGCAACATGAAAAACTGAGGTATAAAATAACTTGTGCCTGGAGTGGTATCTGCTGGTGCTTTTATGCCTCTTGCACACCTTGTCTCTTTTGTTTCGTTTGGTAATTCCTCTGTGCTTTTCATTAAAGGAAAGCTCAAATTCTAAACTGTTGGTTCACTCCCTGAGTGAATTTATCATCTCTGTTCTTTCCTGTGGTGATGATTTTGGACTAAGTGTATTTATGACAACACACCAAACTAGGATGGAGAAATCGGTCTAGACATTAAATCAGACTTGTCCTTAAAGTACAAGAGCAGATTTGGAATCCCAGAATATCTTCAACAGTGTCGATTCAAAGTGAAAAAATATCAACTAGTCTTATGATTTGCTGTGGGGCTTTAGGGCTATATTAATGGTCTTTGCTGTGTCTTGAGACTTCTTCACATGGCTTTTGTCTTAAAAACTTCCCAGACATCCAGTTAACTAACCATACTCCATCTAGTATTAATTTGAATTGTTTATGCCATGCAATTGAGGCAAACTACTGCATGATAGAATATTCTGCAGAACTGCAGATGATTAAATTTCCATCAGCTGTTTTTTTGGATTTGGTAGGGCTCCATAGGTATGCTTGTGAAATGTTTTTCACTTATTGTTTTGAGATTGTTCTCTGAGGAAGGGGATGACCATTGTTGTCAATCTGTCAGTCTAAATGTTTAATTTTACCAGATGAAAATAAGCTTGAAAATAAGTCTGGGTTCTCTTTAGAGTGGGTTAATTTTTATTACAGTTGACGTGTGGTCCTACTCTGTTTCTCAGTCCCAAAAAGAGCAATTGGCACTCTATCGGCTCTTAAGAGAGAGATCAAGTGTTCTTGGAGCCAGCACATGGGACATTTGAAGCACAAGCAGCCTGTTTACTTCTCTCAAGAAAAGCCATAGCTGTTTAAAGTGCCTTCATGCTTAAATGTCCTAAAAAGGCATATTTAAGATAAGTACCCTGATTAAGGGACCAATCAGCCTCGGTTGTGAGAAAATGTACTCTGAGAAAACCTTTTTGATTTGAAAAACTGGGCTTTCAGCTGAACAAAATGAAAAAACATTTGAATGGGTGCTTGCAAACTGTGAACACATGTATGTGAAATTTGATTCCATGTTAGAATAGAATTAAGTACAAATTAAACAAGTTGGGTTTGTTTGAGGGATCTGTTTATGTTTTGACAACTATACTTTCTTCTAACTTAAGATACAGTATAGATCATAACTTGTAATACAGAGATTATTCTTCTGATATGATTGTATTTTAGTAAAATAATATTTTTTGTTCATGGTCATGAGAATTTAATTATTAGAATTTGGAGGTGATTCATTGTTATTGCAAGGGAAACCTTTCTATGTGGAGCACCCTGTAATTGCAGGGATAGTCCTTTAACCCCTCAAATGAGAGTAATTTTTTCATTGCAAGGCAAAAATCTCAAGGCTGAGTATTGTGCAAATTAAATCTTTTGTAATAAACCAAAAATGGACAAATAAAATAGATTTTAAAAAATTAACCCCTCCCCCTTCATAAAGTATCAGTTGCATTCCAAAACTGAAAATTATATTGTTTATGATTGGTCTGGTTTAATATTTAGTAATAAATAATAATAATAAGTATTTTATTAGTTAAATATTCATTAATATTTAATAATTTAGTAACTAATAAATATAGACATCTGACTTTGTATTCCATGAAGTAGTTTTAAAAGCAGCACCTCTCAGTTCTTGGACAGTGTCAGTAAAGTGTTCGAGTGTTTGGGNGTATGAAGTAGGAATGCATTGACTTGTGCCTAGCTGTGGAAACCAGTCCTGTTAATTATGTGTCTGAGATTCCAGCTATGTCATGGTTATCTTTGCACTTCCTGCTTTGTAACCTTATGCATTCCTTTATTTTGATTTTTAATTATTTTAAAATTTGTATTAGACAGAAAAGCAGAATCATGCTAATCCAGCTGGTATGAAATCGTAAACTAAAGAGTTTTTTTTTCTCTGAAAACATTTGATTCTTCTCTTTTTCTAGAAGTGCTTCCTTTACTTATATAAGTGAGCCTTTTAATAAATTTTGTAGCAACATGAAAGCTTAATTATTTGATAGATTAGAAAAAGCAAAAATTGCTCATATGCTCCCTCAGTTTTACTTGCATTGATATGATTTAAGTGTAGTGTAACGGTTTATGGAACTAGTCAGTGCAGTTTTATAATGGCTAGTACAGTGGGAATTTGCTACCTTATTAAAGTTCAACTTTGAAAAAAACGTTTTCTGTATCCTTCTCCACTTAGTGTTCTTTGCTGGCGTTCAGTACATCAGAATTAATGTAATAGCTGCTATTAGTTAATGCCAAGGTCTGCGTAAGGCCACTGTGGTGATGGTTGATCATCATGCATTGTAGAATTTTGGAGCATTTGGCATGCACTTTGTAGAAGGGAAAGAACACAGATTTAGCAATTTGATGTGATGCAAGCTGAGCCATCAGATGTGTGCAAATCATGAGCCTTCAGTAATGAATGCATATGAAAGTGTTCTATTTTTGACTTGGAATCCTGCTTTACAGTGACTGCAGTTTGTGATCAGAGTGTACAGGACTAATACATCATGTACTACTATCAGCTGAATTTTCTTTGCAGTGTGCTTTCTGCTCTTGCAGTCCTTGAGTATTTTGTGTTCAGTAGTACCACCTCTTTAGAATTTGATCTGCAATGTGATTACCATCCCTTTGTTATCTGTTTATGAAACTATGATTGTATGATATAACAATTCATTTTCTTTTCCTCCACTGTTCTTTGTTTCGTTCAGACTTTCAGAAAGGAGGTTGGGAAATGGAATAGCTTTATTTGCCACTGCACTGACATAAACTAAATGTGGATGGTAAAAGAAAAAAATGGAGATAGTAAGTTAGTGGGATGGAAGAAATAAATGGAAGTCAAAACTATTCCAGCCTATTTTTTGGGACTCCTTCCTGAATAAAAAAAAGAGTTGATTTGCACCCACAAGCCTTTCACTTTTTTTGTGCAATTACTATTTTATGATTAAATTTGATATCTGTGACCTGGTGATTATGTGCAGTGAAGTACATGTACGCAATGCAGAATTTTAAACCCTTTCTTTTGCTTGGGAGCCTTATATTCTGAAGTGAAAGTAAATAACATTTCTGTTGTGTTTGGATTTTTTTGTCCTCCTCACTTTAGATCCCTGCAGTTCACTCAGCCCACCGTGCTTTACTGAGGAGGACCGATTCAGCCTAGAAGCTCTCCGCATGATCCATAAGCAAATGGATGATGACAAAGACGGTGGTATCGAAGTAGATGAAAGTGATGAGGTAGGAATAAAAAAACTTTACTTATGCATACATGAAGTCTTTTTTATCCTTTTGTTTTGTATAGCTGCTCTTAATCTTTCAGCACTTGAGTAGTTGTTGCTGTTCTTCTTAAGTCAGCCCTTTCCTCAGACAAATATGGAAGGCAAGTCTAATTTCTGTATTTGTCTGAAATGGGATATTACTGTCCATTGTTCTAGCCTAAAGGAAAATTTTGTATGATTATGTATAAAAGGTGCTACTTTTGTGATTGGTGTAAGAGGTGGGTAAAGGTGAAGGGTTTAGCTTGCAGTACAACAACGATGTGATCCATTGCTTGGTGTTACGATTTCTTCACTCAAAACTTTCTTGGTTAAGGCATCACTGGGCTATCCTATTTACCTTAGATCTGTTGCAGGCACTTCATGGTGTAAAACAGTGTAAAACAATACCTGTTACAGAGAGCAGTCTAGAAGAAAGATTTCTGGTTTGGTTTACATTTTATGGACAAGTACTAAGAACTTACTTAAGTGCTTACTAATAGTAAATTAAGTCCTACAACCTAAGGAAGTTTTTTGTGACTGTGCTTGAATGAGTTTGGTAGGTGGGCTCCTGATTGTCCTGGCAAAGGACTTGCCCTTGCATTTACTCAACTTCACCATTGGGATTCTCAGAATTACTGGGTAGGAATGGAAATGTCTATGTAGTTTTGTTGTGCTTGCTTATTTTGCTTTCTGGCCACGCTTGACAACCAAAGGGGAGTGAAGATGTCCCCTAAAAATGAGGATATTGTCATGTGGTTCTGACTCCCATTCTTACTGTAGATGAATGGGAGAAGAATCTAGCCCCATTTTGTCATCCTTTTTTATAATATCTAGGGGAAGATTGTTCTCCCTGAATGAGTTAAGTTATGAATTATCATTGTCAAATTTAATGTGATGCTACTTACTTTTCTGTGTGCCTATGTGCAAACAGCATCAACAGGCCCCATCCAACCTGACTCTGAACTCTTCCAGGGAGAAGAACTCTTCCCACAGTGTCTCTGCGCAGCCTCTTCCAGTGCCTCTCTACCCTCTGAGTAAAGAATTTGTTCCTAACATGTAGTCTAAATCTCTCCTGTTTTAGTTTAAAACCGTTCTCCCTTGTTCTGTTGCTATCTGCCTGTGTAAAAAGTTGCTCTCCCTCTATTTTATACCCCTCCTATCTGTACTGAGGGTCGCAATAAGATCTTCCTGGAACCTTCTCCAGGCTGAACAGCCCAGCTCTCTCAGCTTGTCTTAAGATAGGTGCTCCAGTGCTCTGATCATCTTGGTTGGCCAGACTTGTTCCAACAGGTCAGTGTCTTTCTTGTGCTGCGGAGCTGGAGGCAGCACTCCAGGTGGGATCTCACAAGAGCAGAAGGGCAGAATCACCTCCCTTGGCCTGCTGGCCACTCCTCTTTCAGTGTAGCCCAGGATGCAGCTGACTTTCTGGCCTCTGAGTGCACACTGCTGGCTCATATGTTCAGCTTTTCATCCACCAGCACCCCCAAGTCCTTCTTGGTAGGGCTGCTCTCAATGACTTCTCCCAGTCTGTGCTCATGTCTTGCTCCAATGCAGGTGCAACACCTTGCCCTTGGACTTCATGAGGTTCTCATGGGCCCACTTCTTAGGTTTGTCCAGATTCTTCTGGATGACGTCTCTTCCTTCTTCTAGTTCAACTGTGATGTTCAGTTTCATGTCATCTGCAAACTTGCTGAGGATGCGCTTGATCTCACTGTCTGTGTTGTTGATGGAGGTATCAAAGAGCCCCTGTCCCAAGAGAGAGCCCTGAAGGGCACCACTCATCACTGGCCTCCACCTGGACACAGAATGATTGACAGCTGTGTCCATTCAGGCAGTTCCTTATCCATCAAATGATCCATCCTTCTAATCCATCTCTCTCCAGTCTGGGGATAAGGATGCTATGTGCCACTGTGTCAAAGGCCTTTCAGTGGTCTAGGTAGATGACATCTGTTTGGTCTTCTCTCATCAACCACTGCAGTCACCCCTCGTAGAAGGCCACCAGATCAGTCAGACACTGTTTGCCCTTAGTAAGGCCAAGCTGGATTGTTTCAGATCACTTCATTGTATGTGCTGTAGGGTTGCTTCCATGAGGATCTGCTCCATGATCTTCCAAAACACAGAGGTGTGAGGCTCAATGGTCTTTATTTTCTCAGGTCTGTGTTTCTTCTGTTTTTTAGTAGGAGTGATGCTTCCTTTTTCCCAATCACCAGGGACTTCACCTGACTGCCATGACTTTTCAAAAATAATGCATATAGTCTGCCTTTGTTATTGCAGAATGTTTGGGACAGGGACAGTTCAGTATGCAAAGTGAAACGTTAGTGATGAAGTGTGAGCTTCCTCAGGAACTTCCCAGTACTTTGATTGTTTCTCTTGACTTGTACTGCATTTTTTATACACCAAAGTTGAGGAAGTTAAAAGAAAATACTGAAACATTTATACATTGGAAACATTTTATTAGTATTCAGAAGATTTGCCCTGGTTTCTTGTGGACCATCTTTATATCTGACCTTAAGTTTCTTCCTGTTCCAGAGAAAGCAAGAGAAACTATGCTGAAGACCTGTTTAAATGGCTGAAATTATAATAGTTGATGAGGCATGTTGTTCAGCTGGGGTAAATAGAGATGGGTGAAACTATATGCATATATGCACATTGTGCATAAAATAAGATGACTTAATTGTAGTCCTTGTTTCTGCTAGTTCATTTTTAATTATTGAAGAAATATTTAATAACCCACTCCCTGCAAAGTAGCACTTTTCTACATATAATTTCCACGCAAATCAGTGGTGACTATGTATTTGCATAGAGTGCTTTCTTCTAGGACATTAAATGCAAACCTGAAATTAATGAGAAATGCAGTTTAATTGCAAGTTCAGCTAGTAACCTCTGTTTTTCTTGTAGTGCTTTTACTAAATCTTTACCATTATCTTAAAAGAGCTACATTTACACAACATAGTTACATAGTTACCTGATTACAGTAGGTCTGAATATGTACTAAATATGTGCTATTTATATTTCAGAACCAGATTTTTTTTGTTCTGTCACAGTGGGTAATGCTGCTTATTCTGATTAAGAATGAGGACTGATAATTAAAAAACCCACTTTATTAGAAGTAAAGCTTACATGAAATACAGGGATTTTACTTAACAGCAGGGAATGGATTTTCTGTTTTATGCTGCATGGTTTTTACTTGCAAGACTCCTGAAGAGCAGCATATTGAGTATGTGGATTAGATGTTCATTAGCTTTTTACTTGGCAGGAAGAATGTGACAAAGTAGAATAACTTTCTGCTGTTTTACCAGCACTACAACAGTGTTGCAAGGGTATATTTACACCAAGGAAGGAAGTTCTTGTAAATAAGTTATTTTGAGACAGGAAGGTAAAAAGAGCTGAAGATGTTGAGCTATTTATTTTAACTATTTTAATTTGCTAATCCAGTTAACTCCCAATAGTGATTCCAGACATTTCATCTGCATGCAGTTTATTTTTCCTAATGTTTTCATGCCCTGTTTTAGGTTGTAGCTTGTTTTTCCTCTGTAAAATGAAGGACGACATAAAACCATTCTGTAAACAAGGAGTTTTTCTAGGATATTAGAATGAATGAAGATATTTCTTATTTCCTCAAAAACTGTCTGATACTGGAAGACCTTTGGACGTACTTTGTACGAACTGGAAAGAAACTTGTATTTGACTTTGATAAAGTTGATGTGAGGAAACCTGATCTAAATTTTTAGCATGGGATTTAATAGTCAGCAAAACATGAGGGATTTTGTTGAAGTCTTCTAAGGAAGTTAGAGGGGCTCTAGTCTGAGCATGGAGTAGTTACTTTTTCCTTATTATTTGGTATGGTACAGCAGAGAAAAGGAAAAAGGAAGAAAAAAAGCCCTCTATACTTATTATGAGGGCAGGCTAATATGAATTTTCCTATCAGACTTAGCTGCTGATATTATTACTTTATATGTAATATAAAGTAATAAATATACTTTATACTTGATATACTTTATACGTAAGGATTGGGATTGTTTAAGCTGGTTTCAAGAGGTAGGCTGTAAACGGGTAACTGAAAGAGAGAATGTGGTATTACTGACTGAGGTTTTAGTCATGTGTTGTGGGAGGCTATCTGCCTCAGGAAGCATCTGTTGCACCATGGGAACATGTTTTGTTTTAATGATGAGACACAAGCAGTAAAACAGACTTATCATATGTTCACTATTTACATAGGTTTTTCCTGTTTCCAAAGAACTTCCCGAAGCAGGTCCTACATGCAGTAATTTCCTCAAGGAATCTCTCTGCAGTGTTAGAATAGGTTGATGTTTTTGAAGTATTAGTATGTTACTGTGGGTCTAATGTCTCACCAAGCTAAAGGCACAAATGTACAGTTTTGCGTGGGATTTGTGGATAGATCACTTCATATTTTGCTTAAGTTTTTTTAAGGAGGTAACTGGAATTGTCACTTTATAAAAAAACTGCAAACTGAACAAACGCCGTAGAAAACCACCAACACCCTGCCCTATGTCCTTCCCCTCAAAAAAATAATAACAAAAAAAAGACAAAAAGGTACAGTAAGGAGAAGAAGAGACTGCAGCATTGAAAGCATCAGAGAATAGCTTTTAGCAGGATAGTCCAAGAAGTCGGAACCTCAGAGATGATATGCCGAAGTGACTGACTTAAAAATGTTGTCTGGAAGTAAGAATCAAATAGAATCCAACTTTCATGGCCTAAACCAGGGAAGATGATTCTCTGCTATACAGTGATTAAAGCAGGAAAAGTAGCTACCGTGGTCTGGAATGATAATACTATTGTAGCACTTTGACTGTAGTAAGTTTGACGGGGATAGGCTTCATTTTGTTCTCTGGAAATGTACTCTCAGCAGAATGTTAAATGTCCTTTCAAGTTCCCTTAGTATTTTGGTTTTGTCATTGTCATTTATGTAATAAAAGTCCTTGAACTGGAGTTCATATTTCTGTAAACAACTTAATATTTTGATGTCAGCTGTTTAGACAAAATTCTGCATGTGGAAAAATACGTGCTGGAGTGGTTCAAAAACTGAAGACATTATAACTGTTTTTTCATGACACTGGGATGGCTCCTGAGTGTGTTTTACATCTCACTGTGCAAGACATTCTTTTACAAACATTGATCTTTCAAAAAAGGATTTTGAGCTTCCTAACCAGTGCAGCAAACCCTTGCCCCCAGAGCTACTGGGTTACTTTGAATTCCTTAATTTGTTGTGGCTCTTTTAATAGAGGTATTTTTTGAATTAATTTTTTTTCATTCAACTGCTAATGTATTTGTCCCCAGGCAGAGTGTGTTTTAGTCTCCTGAAGTTTTGTAAGCAGCTCTGAACGTGTCTAGACAATTTGTTTTTGTAGAGCAGGATAAGGAGCCAGGTCTTGTGTGAAAACATTGATGGTGTTAGTTGACAGCTGTGCCTGTGCAAAGAAGCCCTATGGAGAGGCAGCACATGTTATCATGGGTACAGTTGCATAGAAACCTGTTCCAACGTGGTTTGGACTAGACCTACCTCACGCCTTGCCTCCTTGGACGTGCTTAAGCTAATATGTAGCTGTCTGCACCTCTTTATTTAGTCCTGCTACAATGAAGTGATCCCTTGGAAATTCTATCTTGGCTTTGGAGAGATTGCAGAGTTTACTTTCCAGTAGATGGCTACAGTTTTGTTTTGAGCTGCAGTACCTTTTTTCGATAGAATGTGTAGGTTATTTAAGGTATACTCAATAACACTTTCTTGGCTGTGTCCTACATTGTTCTAGTCATGTTTTATTATTAATTATTAATATTATTAAATATGTTATTTTACTTTATAGCATCTTTAGAAGCCATTTCTGTAGGCAGTCATATCTGAATCATAGTATGTTGCCTTTTAAAAGCACATCAGCCATCCTAATTTAGTCAGTACATGTGACATTGCAATAGCTGCAACAAATCTTGTAGCAAATAGATGTGAGGAAATGTACTAAAAGGCTGAAGTTGTAATTTTTGCTGATTTTCCCTTTGAAAGAAAAAACCTGAAGGAAATAACTCTTTTTGAGGAATAGATGCTCAAGGGTGAGAGTATTATCTGGCCAGGAGATGTTACTAATTGCTCTTAAAGTAAACTTGTCAGTTAGGGGGTCTATTTTAAGTTGATGAAACTGAAAATCATAAACTTGAGCCTTCACCCAGAACAAAATATTAACATCATGAGAGTGGTTCCTGCTGCTGTTAGTGAGTGGTTAATTTTACTTTTCCAGTGGCTTTCTTGAAAGTATGCATTTGCTTGTTTGCCCTGCAAGCGTGTCTTGCAGCATCGATATTTTAACTTTTTTTTCCTTATTTTTTCTTTTTCTTTTTTCTTTTTTTCCTTTTTTTTTGGCTGTTATAGTACTTCTGGGATCAAAACTCCAGTTTCAAGTCTAGGTGTGATTTTTTTAAATTCTGTACTTGTTTTTGAAGTAACTGCTTTGACAAATGATTATTTTTGTTTCATAAAGAGTTTTTAGGTAACTTATCTTCTGCTTTCTTGGTTTCAACTTTGTAGTCTTAAAAGGACTTCTCCTTCCTGAGTAATTATGTTGGCTAAGATAATACTTAGATGTGTTTTTTCTTAGAGCTTATTCTTTTAACCTCCCTATTTAGAGTTATTTTTCTAACCTTTTCTTTGTATACTTAATGACTAGGGCAACAGAAGAGAGATTAGCTACCATGACAAGGAACAGAAAAATCCTCTTTTTAACTAGAGTTATTCTGTATTTGTCTTTCTTCAGTTTAGGTCCCAGTTCTTTTTCTTAAAGAAGCATTTCCATATTAGGCCACTTTTGAAACAAACATCTTTTATACAAAAGAAAGATGTTTGATACCTCTTCATTAGTGAATGCACTTACTCTTTGAAACATGGTGACCTCTTTCCAGATATGTGCACTGTAAGTTTAGTGTTGTGACCTTGTGGTGTCAGAGAACCTCGCTGAGGAAGTCATCGTGGATATTTTCTCGGGATCTGGGAGCAGTACGGGTAGGACAGAAGAGAAGAGGGGCTTTTCACGTGGAAGAAGTTCTCACAGATGTACTATCTCTGCCCCTGAGCAGTAACTGTACTGGTTACTACCTGCAAGCTGCTTTCCACTTTGTGTTGACGCTCCCTTTTAAAAGAGGGACGTGGTCAAATACTCCAGCGGGTGTCTCGGAATGAGCCAGGTGCGCTCAGCCCTTCCTGCTCCCGGGAAATCCCGGGCAGCGGTCTCGGATCCGCTCTTCCCGTGCGGCTGCTGGCGGCGCCCTCTGCGGGCGGCGCGGCGGAGCTGCAGGAGGAGCCGCTGGCCGGGAGCCGCGGGAGCCGCGCTGCGTCCCGGTGCTGGCGGGATGCGTTCCTGTAGGGCCGGGTCGGGTTAGAGCGGGGAGAGCTGTAACACCGTGAAGCTTTTTGTTTTCAGTTGGCATCTTCCTTCTCTTCTTTACTTCTAACAATTGAGTAGTACTGTTAACAGCAATTCAGAGTTTTCTTGGCAACGCCTGTAACTGAACAAAAATTCTCATCCTTTGATATTTTACAGCCTTTACTGACAGCTATCAGTAAAGGTAGCAAGTTTGTACAAACAAAAGTGATCTGAGTTTTAGCTGAGAAGATTCAAAATTGGCCCAAGCCTGTATGTACAACATATTCTGTCCCTCTTCAGCAACTTGATCACCCTACAACACTTGTTTTGAAAAAAAATGTTCATGCCTGACATTTGGAGTCTCCAAGGACAGTGCATCATCAGTCACTAGAAAGCTGAAGAGTGAGCATTAGCATTTACCTTAACCCTCATGTGAAAAGAGATAATCATTACAGAGAGGGACATATAATACATGTTTTTGCTGTATTTTTAGTATGTTTTTTGCAAGTTCCTGAAAGATATTCTGGGGATGTCAGTTGACAGTAGATACTTGCAGTCTGGGGGGAAAAGGTAAGGTGGGAAAACATCAGTTCTTTCCTGCTGTTCCATCTGTAAGACTGTACTATAATCTGGAAAGGTTTAGGGACATTAATGGATAGGAACATCCACATTAATGGGTTATTTTGTTTGTTTTCTTATTGTTTAGTTCCTGCTCTTCAGTTCAGCCTTTAATAAACACAGAGTGGAAATGAATAAGACAATCCATCTTTCATTGCACATTGCATGACAATTGTAGAATTTGGCAGCTTCATGGTAGCATTGACAATATGGGAAATATTCAGAGTTCCCACTTGGATAATGGAATATGCAACAGATATTTTTACATTTGCATACAGTTACAGTGTACAGTCCTGTGCTTATTAAACCTTTTTACTGTTGCTGATCCATGGTTTTTCAGAAGTTCTGTAATTGCCTTTGCCCCAACAGGCTGCTATTTTCAGTTCTCATATATTTCATAAGTTTCTCATATATTTCTCATGTATATGCCTGTGTGGGCATATATATATTTATATATCTCAATTTATGCCATTCTTATACACATGGGGAAGAGGAGTTAAAAATGCTTATGCAGTTTGTATGGGCTAAATGGAGCTATTCTAGGAATCAAAAGACTTTACAAAACTAATGTCTGACAATCAGAAAAAGTTTTGAAGTAATAGATAAATATGAGAGGATTTACATCCAGTCAGTGTTTCGATGCTATGGCTCTGTGGTTTGTTTAAGGAGGGCAACTAGTATGTTGTCCCAAGTCCATCAGTTAGGGGAGAAACTTGAATCCATTCATAGTTTGAGATTCCCTCACATTCTAGTAAAAATATTTTAGTTAGGGAGAATTGGTAAGTGTTAGCTTTTGCTTGCATATTTCTGCTATTGTATACTGTTTCTTTTTATTAAGAGTTACTATTATTGTTTAACATTGGCTACTTTTCAGTGTCTCCTGCAGTTTCTGAATGGTATAATCTGTAGATTTGTTAGAAATGGAGCCCTTGTTATAAATGGAGCCTTTGTGGGATGCTCTGCACTTGAATTATTACCTGGACTGAATTTTAAGAATTGAGTTCTTCCGCAGTGCATCACTAGCTTGGCTTTCTTCTTCACCTCTCTTGAAGTGGTGATGACATATGATCAGCCATATAAAAGGCTGTTTTTGGACTTAGCTGTCATGACTATCTGTAGCTGGTTTTGTTTGAACAGCTTTATGCTTCATGATCTGAAGAAAGCAAGCTATCTACTGTGGAAACTTTCTTGGTTTTCTGGTACTGTTAGTACCAGATAATAGTTTTCTGATAGTAATCCTAAGGTCTTCACCCAAAGAGACTGTTCATACAGTGCTTTCTGGGACTGATAGTTATGAAAGATTTCCACTATTAATGGGAGGTCATTTGCCAACCAGTATTCCAACTTTTCTAGGCCTTTATGAAATAAAGAAATAGAATGAATTTTACAGATCCATGGGTTTTCTTGGGTATGTATTTGGAGAACTGTTTGTAGCAACTTGTGGAATACTGATACAACACTGCCATCATAAAATTGTATCATAGAATAGTGGAATGGCTTGAGTTGGAAGAGACCTTAAAGATCATTTGATTCCAACCTCCCTGTTGTAGGCAGGGACATCTTGCACTAGATCAGATTGCTCAGAGCCCAATCCAACCTGGCCTTGAATGCTGCCAGGGGTAGGGCATTTACAGCTTCTCTGCACAACATGTGCCAGTGTCTCACCACCCACTCTGTATGTCATGATTGCATGATCTTCCTTTTTATAATGTTTGCTAAAAGGCTTCCTATTAATTACTGCAAATGAAGCCGCTTTATGTAATGCTTCTGCGCTTGGAGTGTAACCGCTGAGGAATGATTAGCAAGCAGAAAATTGGCCCTCAGATGACTTCTGTTTTTTAATTTGATGAATAGAAGTCAAATTTTTGTTGTCTAATCAAAAGACTTTAATACTACTTAGTAAACAACTTACTCTCATCCCTCAGGCAGTTGCATTTAACTGGTATGGCAGGATTCAGGCATTACTCATCCAAAAATGAGTGGCACACTTTCAAATCTTGCATGGCCTCATTTTCAAGGAGAGGAAGTTGGTTAAATGTCATCAGAATAGAGAAGTGTACAGTGTAACTGTGTGGTGTGTTCCTGTAATCACTGTGAATATGAGGCATACTAATAATGTTAGACTCAGTACAGTGGCAACTGCATTGTTAGTTTTTCTAGGATTTAATAATTGTGAAAAATAAATCTTGTAAGAGCATTTAACTTACCTTCTGAGTCTTTGATGTGGAAAACTCAGATCAATTCTCTGCTGCTTGCATTGGGAAGAGATGGGAAAGACTCTACCTGATTTCTGTGTTGTTTCTCTTCAGAAACTGTCATTTAGGCATTTAAGATTGTTTATCCCTTTTCTTCAGTTTCTAAGGGAAGATATGCAATACAAGGATGCCTCAAATAAACATAGTCACCTGCACAGAGAAGACAAGCATATCACCATTGAGGATCTGTGGAAACGCTGGAAAACGTCTGAAGGTAGGTGAAGAAGTACAGCTGAAAATGACATAGTTATAATTCAACAATTTTTCCACCAAGTATAGAGTAGTGAATGAATGACCTCTTGAAGCGTCTTCATGAATCTGTTTTGACACTGTTATTTATAGGCACACACAAATCTAAGAACTCATTTAGTCCAGCTAGACGTAATTTCCTCTTTGTGTGCTTTGTGTATTGTGAGTAAACTAAGATAGCTTACATGAGGTTCTAATTTATCTAATTTATTATTCAGCAAGTGCTGAATTCCAGATTAGCATGTTTTTAATTTAATAAACTCTAAGGGTTTCTCTCAAGCCATTTTAAATTTTTTAATATAGTATTAAGTGGAAAATTCAATGCACTTTCACTTTGATTTAAATTTTATTTGAGCTACAAAGGTCTAGAATTCTTAGTCCAAAGAATTTTTGAAAGTCTTCTTTAACCTGGGATACGGTAAAATGTACTGACAACCCAGCACCACCAGCCCTCCCTGACTTTGATTTAAATGAAATAAGTAAGTTGAGCCAACTATTCCAAGTATCAAAGGACAGTATTTAATAAGTACAGTGTTCATTGCCAAATATGTCCCAGGATATAGTGATTAAAAAAGAGATCTGGAATGTTAGAATTGTTAGGAGAAAGATACCTAACTTCCTCAGCCCCTTCCCCACCCCACCCCTCATTCCGAAGGTGTTGTGCTGTTGTGGTTCTGGTCAGGACAGGATTAATTTTCAGCAGCAGTCAGGAGGGGTCATAGCTACAGCCAGGGTGTTATGTGTTATCCTACACCCCCCACGTCATTGCTGGGAGCCTGGGAACGGGAGTGTCTCTCTCTCTGCTGGGGAGAAGAGGTTCATTCTGGTCGAGAAACATGGGGAACGGACCCATCTGGTATTTGTTTATTGTCAGGGGCTTTCCATGTGAGTAGTTTATATTTCTTATACCTTTTGTTATTGTATTGTCGCTATTATTGTTCATTTTCTTATCTCATTGCTGTTTCCAGTATATTGTTCCTATCTCAACTTGTGATCTTTATCCTTTGTGTCTCCAGTTGGAGGGGGAGGGGAAACTGCACACATGTTTGTAAAGGACTGCTAATTTTGAGAATACCATTCCTAAACCATGACATGTTCTAATGGTGAGCATAGAGAGATCTAAAACTCAGTATGGGTCAAACAACTGAAAGTAAGAACAGGAGGGGAATGAAACCAGGAATATGGCATTGGTTCATTCTACTAATGCAGGAAGTCACGTAAGTGCACTCTGAGGTAATGCATGAAGTGTTTGGGAATGTAGGAAATATCTGTTTTAACCGGTAACTTTTGGCCTTATCTCTTAAAATATTCCTTAAATACTTATTCACTGAAGATCCTGTTCCCTGAAAGTATTGCAACTAAATTATCAGAAAAAATTACCTCCTCAAAACTGTAGGTCTAAGTCACGAGTAACTGTTCAAAAATTTAGGCTATAGTGATTCTAGAAGTATAGTTTGTCTGTTGTGTATATATTCCAGTTTTCTTGAATGTAGGGAGTAAGACTCAAAAGACTTGGAGAGAAATGTCTCATCTCATTGTGTCTGCTTATAGTGGCTTTATTTGTATATCCTGCTGAGAGAACTAAAATTGCACCAGAGGGAGACCTTTAGAATGAGACTCCTGAGCAGTGTTAATAGTGGTCTCCTGACTGTTAGAAAGCATGAAGCCCTTAAGAAAATGAACTACTTTAATTTGATTTTAGGTAACATGGAAAATGTTGCTATTCCTTTCTAGATGTTTTAGGAATTTTTGATTTATTTGTTTTTTATGTGCCACTAGTTTATAGCATTTTGACAACATTAAACAAGAGGATGGAAGGTAGTGTAAATGATAGTATCAGTAATTTGAGACTTTTAAACAATCTGTTGAGGTATCTGTGTGAGAATTGCAACCTCTAGTGCTCTTGACAGTATATACAGAAACATCTTCAGGTTCTACTGCTGTGTAGTTTATGCAAAGTAAAATTTGCCTCTTCTTTGCCATAAAGCTTGCTTTATGTGAATGTTTGTCTTAAATATTTGTCAAATAGCTTAAAGGTGTTCTTTGTTTAACATGGTGGTGCAAGACAGATAAGGTGTGAGGGAAGAAAGCAAAAAAAATGCCATTGCTGTTTGATGTCTCCTTTTAGGATTAAGGAAAGTAGAGGTTGCTTTTAAGTAATTGATTGAGAAGGATTTTATACGCTGAATGTAACACTGAGGATTGGCTGCATTCAAAGCTCTAAAAATTGCCTAATAAAAGAGAGGGCTTCAGAATATTGCTTTTTAATATTTCTGGCACTGGGCAGGTTTTTCATGTCCCTGCCTGGTGCAGAATCCTTAAGGCATAGTCTAGGCTGGTGCAAATTAAAGGAAGTTCAAGGCTGTTACAGGTTTTACCTGCATGGCAGGAGTCATATTGTAGCTTGAATCAGCATCTAGCCTATTGTTGCTGTGTTGCTGTGTTTAAAGGACTCCTTTGGTACAAAACAAGACTATAATTTAATTTAGTTTAGTTAGAATGTGCTTTTTGTGACCTTTGAATTTTTTTAATCTCATAATCTAATTCTGCAGCGTGCTCTCTTTAGAGGAGTGACTATGAACTATCATACTGTTGAAAATGTAGAAAACACTTCTCTCTGAAAGTCTTCTGACTTCTGTTACTCTGTGTTACTGTTCTTTAAATGGAAATGCCAGTATATGGTTCTTGTATGGTATTCTTTGACTGTCTCCTCTTCTAACTAAGCAGCATTTATATGTGTATTACAGAGTCTTTCAGCTATTCACAAGTAACAAACTTAGTAGCTACTGTTAGGTTAATATCAAAAGTGCATCTTCAGTATTTTTTCTGCAAGGGCCTTGAAGAGGTAGTAGTTTTGAGTGTGGAAAAGGGGAGAGATGAACGTTTGGTTTGATGTCTGAATACCAGTCTTTGTACAGTTATCTTTGGAAGTTCTCTCACTCAGTGGCACCTGCCTTCTCTCTTTGCCCCTGTAATCGGCTGTGGTCATGTGAATTTGCTGTCTGAAGAGCAGGGTGTAGGTGTTTAGTCTCAGTAGCAAGGGTCTGTAAAATCAGTCCAGAGCCTTCAGCTGGGTGGTTCTCTGACCTGTCTCAGTGAGTAGGGCTGGATGCTGCATTCTTAGTGATATAGCCTTGTCCCTTGGGACTTGATTTTATAGTCAAGTAAAAACTGTTGAAGTCAAACCTGGAGTTCATGAATGCTTGGCTATTGTCAGACTAATTTGAATCCTATCAAAACCTAGTTATTACAAAGAGCCTTAAAAAAAAGAAAAAAGTAGCCTTTTTTTTTTTACCATTTTGGCATACTTGAGCTTTAATGTATAGTATCTCCTATAGACTGCCCTATAATACGAAAAAACCTTCTCTTTGCCTTCTATGTGTACCTTTTTTTCCCCCCTTTAATTCTCTTTCCCTCTTTGTGGAAAATAGGAGGTGAACTAAAGTCTGGTACGTTATTTATTAGGGTAAAAAGATACAAAAATGGCTCTATATTTGCATGTGTGATCACCTGTTGTATTCTGATGTACTACTGCACAAGTGTGCTTGCAGCAACTGGGACTAAACTGCATACCACAAACATGTTGTCATTGCCTTGCCCTCTAATCACTTGCTGTCTCAGGTTTTAAATATCTGGAGGTTGGAAATGAATGCAAGCAGGGCTTGGCTAAGGATAACTTACATAATGCTGCATACTGATGATGTTACAGCTGAAGGTCCTAAAAACTTAAGTTTTGAATCCTTTTGTGTGATATGATAAATTTAACGTGATAAATTTAACACAAAAAACTGGTAAATACCCCGATCTTCTAATTACTGTGGGTTAGCAATGAGAAACTTTCATATAGGGCCAGTTTAAAGCTACTTTTGCTGTCTTCACCTTCAGGTATTTTGGTAGAACAGATGAAAAGAAGCAGAAAAAGCCCCCCAAAACCCAAACTTGTGGTCTGAATCAAATAGCTGATGGAGGTCTAGAGATTGAGTACTGCTCTGGGGTGTGAACACTGCCTTCTATACCCACCTGCCCAAAGCATGTTGCTGACATCCTCTCTCTGAAGGTATCTCTTTCTAAAAAGAGGTGTGTGAGAGAAGGATGTTATAATTACTCTGTAATGCTATATGCATTTAACTTACAGTAATTGTGGCTTGCTGCTCTGTTGTCTGAAGTAGTGCTTTCTTTTTTGGTGATTAAACTAAGGAAAAATTACAACCTCAGCTAATTAGTGTGAGTTGGCACGTTCTAATTGGCAGTGCTGATCAAGATGAATTTCAGCTGTCCTGCTTGCCCTTCCGTATGCCTGGTCCTGGTGTATGTCACACTTGCCTTGTGTCATCTTTCGGTGGACTACAAGTGCTTCTTGTGGAGAAACGCCAGTTTGCTTTTCAGTTCTTTATGCTGTTGTAGAACAAATATGTATGTATATCATGATTGGAGACAAGTCAAATACTACTCCTTACCAACATATGGTATATGGAAGATACCAACAAAAAGAAACAGTCTGATGTTTTCACTGATTGATAGACTAGGAAAGGAAGAACAGTGTAGTTTAGAGTCTGAGTCCACCTGCAGAACTTGGGGATCTGGGGGCAATGGCACTGGACTTCTGTGAGGGAAGAATTAGTTTACATAATAAATCTAAATTTCTTGCAAAATATGTATGTAAAAAGAGATTCAGGTCTTGACATTCCAGAATAAGAGATGACAGTATATATTCATAGCTTAAATGGTTGAGTGATCAGTTAAAGGGACACAACATAAATAAAGTAGTAATTGATATTGTTTTTTAATAAATGAGTAACAGTATAAGAGTACAGAAAGTAAAAATTTCAGTTCTAGTTTAGGATAGACTGTCGTTGCTTCTTTTTGCAGTTTCTGTACTAATGGAGGTATCTGATACAGTGATAGACAATGAATAATAAAGTGCTTTTTCCAGAATATAACTGATTTGTTTGGGAAAATTTCATTTATAGTCTATGAAGAAAACATCACACCAGTCTAAGCAGTGCAACAGATGTGATTTGCTCTGTGGTAAACCACTTAAATGTGTAGCTCATTTCTTTCACGATAATATATTTAATATTACCACTGGATTATAGAAACCTATAAATTTATGTAAAATTTGGCAGAGTGTCTACAAAATTCTTTTAGTAGTAGAAGTGAAAACTCTCAATGGTATTTTTAATCCTTCCCCCCAACTTACAAACTCAATGAATTGTGTGGCTTCTGAAATTGAGCGTTCTGTACTGTCAGTGGTAGTCTGCAGTGGCTATTTTAGGTGTTTTTTTTCCTTATGTCACAACAAAACAATGCTTTTACTTTGGATCGGTCTATGAACATATTTCTAGAATGCAGTTAAGGTGATATGTTTCTGGATGATTTTACCACTCTTCTAAGACTTGTAATGACCAGTCAAATGACTTTGAATGATTTGTAAATCTGATTGCTCGTTATTCACAAAACAGTTAAGAATCTTTGCAATGACAAAACTATGTGTTTATAAATAGAACCCAGGTATTTTGCATAAAATCTTAGAGTAATATGACAAAACCGAATCTGTGTCAAATCAATAACTGACTGTAGCTTACAAGGAGAGGAAGAAATGGGACAGCATACTGGGAAGGTTGTGTAGCCATTCATATGGATAGATAACAAGAGGTTTGTACTGAGTTTGTTTCTTGAAGCTGTGAGTCTGTGAAATGTGTTCTGTCTCCGTCTTTCAGGAATGATAATAATCTAAAATGTTTAAGCTTATTTTGCAGCTGTGCTAGTGTAGACAAGAGACCTAGAAGTCCTTATTTCAGTTACAGTGTGAACTGAAATATGAATTTGAACTCATAAAAATTTCCATTGCCTGCAGCTTTACCTGTCAAGCTTTCAGCAACACTTTCTAAAGGATTATTGTCAAAAGTCACCACTGAGAATGTGTCCTAGTGATAATCTCTGCCCAATACTCTCACATGCAAGTAGTTCTAGATAAAGAAGTGTTCAAAAAAACCCCCAGTTTTTCATGTGAATATATGTCTGTCCAGAAGGAGGCCGTCCCTGTTTCTTTCATATGCAGACAGAGTTGCAGACTCATAAATGGAGCGAACAATTTCCCTTCAATTTTGTCAGTGTGAAGCTGTAAACTGCAGCAGCTGCTCTGTAAGGGACAGAAATGTGTTTTTTTTTTTTTTTTTTTTGATAATATCTGTGGGTAGTATTTTCTTAGCATGTCTGTAGCTATGAATGTTTATGTAGAGTGTTGCTGTTATTAAGGAAAATTGTTAATTATTCTCTTCATATTTTAAGTAATTTTTGATAGAGTATTTTTGCATGTTATTCCACTTTTCTTGGGCATGTTTGAGAGAGATTTAATAGTTTTCATGTTAAATTTCTTCTGTCTTTTGGTGTTTTCTTTCAGTCTACTCTCTCCTTCTCTTGTCAGCTCCCATTTTAGTGGTTAGTAGGCATAAGCTTCTAAGAAAATTCTTGTCAAAAAAAGTTCTTAAGGTATCATCCTGGGAAAGATCTTGGTACATTGCCTCAAATGGTTATAGCACCAGCTGATGTGTGTTTAGTTCTGCAAGGGTAGCAAGGACAAAGGGGTTGAGGCTGGAATCGGTTTAAGTAGATGAAAGTCACAAGATGCTGTCCTGGTCTAAACTAAAGTGAAAGACTAAATTGTGCTGTGAAAGTTTTAGTAAAGAAATACTTCTGTTGGTTCCATGCTTGTTTATTTATAGTTTGCCTAAGCTTTCACGGAGGAGCATGTAATGGAAAAGGCAAAATGCCAGAAACACCTTGATAATGCTAATTTTTCAGGAATTATATTTGGCTAAACTCTCTTGGTTATTGTTACCTGCTTTTCTACTGCTTGTCTTCTAAGCTGTTGATTTTTACTAAAAACATAAGGTAATGGAATTTTTCTTTCAGTTCATAACTGGACTCAAGAGGACACTCTTCAGTGGCTCTCAGATTTTGTTGAGTTGCCCCAATATGAAAAGAATTTTAGAGACAGCAATGTCAATGGAACAACACTTCCCAGGTGAATATATCTTCTGGATTAGTTTCAAATAATTCCCCATAGGTTGCTGCATTAGTCTATATGGTAGGAACAACTATGTGTACCTAAAGTCTAACAAGATACAGTCAAATGCAAGAAAAGAGAAGTGTCCTTGCATTTTTGAAAAGGTGGCTGCATTTTTATTTTCTGCCAGAATATTTCAAAATACAACTTTACTAAAAGTTTTATTTCTTTCTGTGGACCTTATCAAAGGTCACATAATTCTGTGTGGTAGCAAACTTCCTTTTGAACATCTTCTGATCTATTGTATGGATATATACAACAATGTAACTGTAAAATACCTTTCCTGGAGCATCAATACCACACCTGAGTATTGCATGTACTTAGGAGTTGGTGTCACAAGTCTGTAAATATACCTTTACTATGCTAAATGGATTTATTTAATGATTTTTTTCCCAGAAAGAATAGTTAAATTACTATGTCTTCTTCTTTTGCCACGTGCTGATATACATTTATATAGCATTACTGCTGTATTGTATTTCTCACTCTTAATTGCATGGCTGTAATCTATATAACTGTGGGAAATGCTATTGATGTCTTTTTTTTGCATGGACTGATTTTGAATATAGCTTATGGAATAGGTAACATTTTGTCTTGTCGTTAACAGGATAGCAGTAAATGAGCATGCTTTCATGATCTCTCACTTGAAAATAATTGACCGGAGTCATCGACAGAAGCTTCAGCTTAAAGCCTTGGATGTTGTTTTATTTGGACCTCTCACCCGTTAGTAACTTTTTGGAGTTTTTTTCTTATCTCTTGATTGTAGGAATTCAACAGAGCATATTTTCCATGACACTTGATACTGTAGATAGGACAGCTTATCTATTTTGTGGATGTGCTGATGGATTGCTTGGCATGCATTGTGGAACTCTGCAATGAATTAAAAAAGGTTATTTAGGTGCTGTGACCAGAACAAAGGTTCACTTCTGTGTGTAAGCTCTTGTAGAAATTTTAGTATAACCCCACTTGACAGATGAATGTTGGCTTTTGTGTCACAAGAAGTGTCCTCTAAATATTTTTGACTGTTTAAATTACATTTATAGCTAAGGTTACATTCACTGCTCAGTTAGCTTGGACAGTGCAGCTGGGATGCTGAAATGAGAGGGGATTTTTTTCTTCCCCAGGAAGAAAAAAGGAGATGGTGATGCAAATCCAACACCTGTGTCTTTTGTGCATACTTGAGTTTAAGTGCAGTTAAATTTAATGCAGGAGTTCCACATCTGACTCGTTTTACCATATGCAGCCATGTCCATCCCACATCACCAGTGCTTTGCATGCTTGCTTGTACACAGTTACAGCTCTGCTCTGGTACTGTGCAGGTTAGGTGCTCCTGAACTAGTCAGGCCAGATCTGAGCTGGGGATTTTAGGGAAAAAAAAAAAAAAAGCACTTTGTATTAGACCTTTAATGCTTGCAGAAACTGTCTTTACAGAGGTGCAAGTGACTATGAAAGTTGTACTAACAAAGATGTGTTATGTGAATCTTGGGTATGGTAATTTGACAATCCAACTTCTACTTTTAAAAAGTGCTGCTGTTACCATTTTAAAATGTACTTTATTTTTTCCGAGTGCATTTTTAACTCAGCATAGGGTGTTTAAGAGGGTGCAGACTGGGAAGAACTTGCTCAAATCTAATTACACCTCCTATTGGCCTGATGCAGTGCAATTGTGGAGCTCTCTTTAACTCTAAATAAAGGCACAGAGTATGTACTGTAAAGGGGTTTAGTAAGCTTTTCTCAGTCTAATGAATGTTTTAGTATAGATTAAGTAATTTGTATTAGAGCAGAGCTGCTTATGTTGTATGAAAAATGCTGTGGAATACATTTGAAAGGTAGTTGTTGGAGGTGGTTTGAGTTAAATGAGCCAGAATTCTGTTTAGCATCAGGTTCTGTCACCTTTTAGGCCGGGGAGAGGGGCGGAAGGCCTTAGTCTGTTGTCTGTATCAATGAAATAGTTAATGATGGTGTTATTCTCTGCACAGGTCCCCCTCACAACTGGATGAAGGATTTTATATTAACAGTTTCTATAGTTATTGGTTTTGGAGGCTGCTGGTTTGCATATACACAGAACAGAACCTCAAGAGAACATATCACAAAAATGATGAAGGACTTAGAAAGTCTCCAAACAGCAGAGCAAAGTCTTCTTGACTTGCAGGAAAGGTATAAAACCTAAAAGAAAAAAAAAAAGTTGTCCTTTTGTCTTGAGGTTAAACACAAATGCAGATCCTTTACAGTCTTAAGTTTTTTGGATTAACTGCCTTTGGATTTTGTTCATCTTCCCTTTGCATGGAAATTGTGATTTCAGTGGTGCTGATTTCTTGGGTAGAGATTGCTCCTGGATGTTTTAGCAGGCAATACAAACTTGTGGATGAAGGTAGAGAATAGAGGCTCAGTCTTTATTCCTACAGATTTACAAGTATGTATTGTTGTTTTTGTATAATTACAGTTTATTTTTAAATAGTTACATACATGGGAATGAGAAAACTTTTTCTGTTTTTAAACTTTAAAGATTGAAACAGACCTGAACTGATTAGTTTCTATTGCATATATAGCAATGTGAAAGTTGATAGTCTGTGGTGCACCTATAAAACAGTTGTCTATAGAGACTTGTATTTTCATACTACACTTTTAATGATAGTTCACTAAAAAGTTTGGGTATTTTGCCTGGCGTGGATATCACATTGTGTGATGTAATTGCTGCTGATTCATGAAGCTTGCAGAGTCTTTATTACCACAGAGTGGTTGAGGTTGGAAGAGACTTCTGGAGTTCATCTTGTCCAGCCCCTCCTGCTCAAGCAGGATCATCTAGAACAGGTTGCCTAGGACCATGTGCAGGTGGCTTCTGAATATATCCAAGGATGGAGACTCTACCACCTCTCTGGGCAACCTGTGCCAGTGTTCAGTCACTCTCATGGTGAAAATGTTTCCTGATGTTCAGACGGAACCTCACATGCTTTGGTTTGTGCCCATTGCCCTGTTGCTGGATGCATTTTGTTATCCTGAGGTCTGCAACTTTTAACAAATATGCCATGTATTTTCTCATATTTTTTGTTCAATTGTGAAGGCTTGAGAAGGCACAAGAAGAGAATAGAAACGTTGCTGTTGAAAAGCAAAACCTGGAGCGCAAAATGATGGATGAGATCAATGATGCAAAACGTGAAGCTCATCGCCTCAGGGAATTGAGAGAGGGAGCTGAATGTGAGCTCAGCAGGCTCAAATATGCAGAGGAAGAGTTAGTACAGGTATTTGCCAGCTGTTTATAAATTTGTGTTGACTTTAAATCAGTCCTTATTAGATCCTCAGTAGTGTTTAAAGCAGCATTCCCCAAGTGCTAGATTTGAATGGAGAAATTCTGAGCGATTAATGATTGTCTGTCAATCATACCATTATCTTGTAAAATAATTCTGAAACTATTAGAAGCTGTAAACTTTGTATGTTAGCTTATCATAATATTTTGAGATTCACTGAACAAAAATATATACAAAAGCTTTTTTTATCTTGTTATTAGAAGAGAGAGAGTAGCTTTGTTTCATCTGAACAGCAATAAATTTGGATTTATTGTACTAAAAAAATTATCATCTTACAAAAATATTTAAATTTCGAATTAGGAGCTATATAGCATTGGAAAAAATATGGAAGGTCATATGCTAGATTTCAGGGCTGCCAAATCTGCATACCTGACAACAATTGGCACACACCAAAACTCTGTCAAGCTTTGGTATGTTGCTGTGGGGTATAAAGGTGCTTATAATTCACCTGTTAGTTCTAATGATACTTTTGGTGACACTTTCATTTCTTCTTCTTGATTGCTAGGTTCGTATGGCTTTGAAAAAGGCTGAGAAGGAGTTTGAGTTGAGAAGTAATTGGTCTGTTCCTGAAGCTTTGCAGAAGTGGCTACAGTTAACACACGAAGTTGAAGTACAATATTACAATATCAAAAGACAGCATGCAGAAATGCAATTAGCAATTGCTAAAGATGAGGTAATAAATTATTCTTCAGCTACTTAAAAATATTTCTGATCTGTTGCTAGAGGTATGAAATAGTAAACACAAAGCAGATAAGCATGTGTGCTTTTTTCTTCTCTGAATTGTTGTTTGCTACGTGTCAATATTGTTAATGTTTTGTCATCTCTTAAGTACGTTACTAGTTTTATGCATTTCACTTTACTTTGCTTTTTAGGCAGAAAAGATAAAAAAGAAGAGAAGCACTGTATTTGGAACATTACATGTTGCACACAGCTCCTCCCTGGATGAAGTGGACCATAAAATTCTTGAAGCAAAGTAAGAGGGTTACTGGGACAGGATGCATATTCTTTTGTGATTATTTGCTCCTGGAACAGAACTCCAGGAGAGTTATGAAATTGAGTGTCTTAGTGGTTTTGCACTTCAGAAAAGCAATTTAAAAAATATTAAAGTGGGAATATTTCAACAGCTGTAATAGATCATCTGGTATGCTGGAATGAATGTGTTGCTTTGCTTTATCAATAAGAACAGTGTATATAATTTTAATATGTGCCTTTCTTTAGGAAAGCGCTCTCTGAGTTGACGACATGTTTGCGAGAGCGTCTTTATCGATGGCAACAGATTGAGAAGATTTGCGGGTTTCAAATCGCGCACAATTCTGGGCTACCAAGCCTGACCTCCTCTCTCTACTCTGATCACAGCTGGGTAGTTATGCCTCGAGTTTCCATTCCTCCCTACCCAATTGCAGGTGGAGTTGATGACTTAGATGAAGACACTCCTCCAATAGTTTCACAGTTTCATGGTAAGTGATGAGCTGAGTAAAAAGAAAGGGGAAAAGTTGTGGGACATGGGATTTTCAAGTCAGGTGGGAGAAGAGTACTGAAATCAAACAGGATTAGATCAAAGTCAAAAAGACCAAAATTCCATGTAGGATTTCAGATACTAGCTCCAGTGGGACTTAAATGGGAAATTGGGTTTTGCAATGAAGATAACATGAAGAAAAAGCCTCTATTTTGTTTCAGTGGGAGAGTGGGGCAAATTCAGCTAAGGTTTTGAAAGTGGTTGTCAACCTTGGATTGCTACTCAAACAAAAGTTTGTAATGAATAATGCCGAGTTTCTGTTAGCTCATTTATTCTTTCACATGGAAGGGATGAGTTTAGTCCAGGGTTCCTTGAGCTATGAGAAAGATATCACATCCTTTGGGATGCCGCATGCTACATAGCCTTGTGCACATTCTTTAGTGGTTGGAACAAAATCCTGTTGTTCAAGGGAAGCTTTCAGGCAGAATGTTTGTGTTGGATATAGTGGGTTGGTTGTTTGAGTGTCCGTCAGAGAGGCTGAGTTCTGGAGGGAGAGAAATCCAGCTTTGGTTAAGCTATGATCAGAAGATATACACTGGGGATTCAGACCATCCTTGTATCATGAGTCATTGTGTCAGAACAAGAGCCTGCTTCGTGGAGCTTGTGATTAACTGGACTCTAGAGGCAAATCGAAAAGATGAGCTCCCATGCAGCTATTCGAACGAGCTGTTTTAAGCTGAGGAACGAGTAGGAAGGAAAACTGTCATGTGGGTACATTTTTCTTCCAGGGCTGGGATTCCCAGAAGAAATTCAAACTGTATTTTAAAATAGCATAAGGTCGCCACTTTGGTGCCTTCACTTAGTGTGCCTTAGGCACTTGTTTTTCTTCTTAATGTACCAACCTTTTTTTCTGCAGACAACATTGAAAAGTTCATTAATCCTCTTGCAACTTACTACAAGTTCTGATCACTTTTAAGGAATGCTGTTTCTCTAGTTGTCTTCAGTGCAAATAATTTGATTTAAACCCTAGCAACAAATTTATTGGAGACCCAATAAAATAGGGATACCTGGAGTTAAGCTTCCAATTCTATATAGAGAAGCCTGTGGTCTGATTTCAAAATTAAGAGCTCCATTTATTGTCATGATTTTCCAGATGGTCTACAATGACAACACTTGGATATGTGTAGAAAACTTGAGACTTGTGGGTTTTTTTAGTCACTCTTCTCATTTAGCTCTTGCTTAGAAGTGAAGCCAGAGAAGAAAGTGCAGTTGATTCAAAGGAACTACAATTAGAAAAGGACTGTACTGTTTGTAAGAGCATACTTAGCTGAAACTTTACTGTATGAGGAAAATATGCTAGATGATCTGTTGTTGAAACTAGTGTTGAGGAGTCAAATTATTGTAGGCTAGTTCAGCAAATACTGAATTATTCCCATCCTTTAGACAAAAATAACAAATGCACACGAGGAAGGACAGAAGCATAATGGCTTGTCTTTGTCATGAGGCTTCAGGCAAAATGCATTGTGCAGGAGGTCCCTTAAGAAAGGGACTATTTCCGTCACTGGATCTAAAGTGGACTGGGCTACTGCCTTGCCCCAGCATCCTTTGGACTCATGAGATTGACAAAATTTGAAGTCTGTTGGACGGGCTTCTTTGTGCCAGAGCAATTGCGTTGACAGGCTTATATGGTGTCAAGTAATAGAGCTGTTTGATCAATCTCAAGCTGAAGAACAAAAATGGAATAAGAAGTAGTGTCTAACACTGGAAAAAAGGTCCTTACAGCAGGAAGGTGATAGTGAAACAATTTTTCCATTGACTCATTTGGATTCAGCTGGTTCCTTGATTTAGTGAGTTTCATTTGCACTAGAAAATTCTACATGTTCAATTGTCATAGCTGAATTCTTCATATTCCTGTGTATATACACCTACAAAGAAATCAAAATGCTTGTTACTTCTCTGAAAATTCGCTGATGGTGCAATCTTTTTTTTTCCTTTTTTTTTTAATATCAGTAAAAGTAGGATGGTGTCTGATTTACCTGGGCTGGTAGCACAAATTTCTTGAAGAGATTCTTATTCTCTTATCTCAGTTCACATTTTCTCTTGGAGGAATTTTTTTTGTAATGACACAAGATGATTTTTGAGCTCCCAACATGCTTTGAAGGTCAGTAAGGAATTCCTCAAAAGTAACATTAGAAGTTTGAGTTACATATCAACTCTCATGTTGAGAATCGCAAACCTTTCTTTCCTGCTCAGGAGTGGAAATAAAGCTATGTGTTGGCAAAGGTGCAATCAGTTACTGTTTAGTGCAGGTTGTGATTTCCTGTACCAAAAGAGAGTGGACAACTTGTGCTTTCTTGAGATTCCAGGAAGGGAAACTGTAACTTATATGATGATAAACTGTCATTGCAGAAAAGAAAATGGATTTTGTTAGGCTAGACATCATTGTCTACAAAAATAATTGAAGGAATTTTTAGCGTGTTTTGTTTGTTAAATAATTTTGAACACCAGTAGCGGTCTGGTTTATCTTACATAAGCAGTGATGCATTCTATGGGACAGTTTGAGGAGGGGTGTGAAACATCCTGAGACTTGCAACAGCTAGCCTGAAAAGAGGTGTGTAGATTTTTTCCTGTACAAGTATTGCTGCCTAATAATCTTTCGAAGGACGAATTGGATTAGGATTTGAGTTTATCACTTCCTGTTGGGTACTTTGCTGATGAAGTCTTGTGTAGCTGTCTCCACCCATTCTTATTATTTTTACTTCCAGAAATTCATAGTTAGCCTGACAAGAGACAATGTTATCTAAAAGAAAGTTCTTGATCTTAAAATGAGGTTGAATTATGTATTTTCTGTCATGTTACATAAATGAAATTGGTCTTCTCTATCTCGCCTATTTTTCAACTAGTGTAGTGTATATCAGTTGGCTGTTTGGTTAGTCATACCTGCATTGTAAAACTTTTACATTTTCTTCTAACCTCCAAATCACCACATGAAATACAGGACATCGTGTAACATACTAATTTCAGCACTGCTATTTTTAGTTTATGAAGGGTTGGGAGTTTCAGTAGAATCTTTCTTTTTGTTCTCAAGAGAGCATAGTGAGCCAGAGCTTTGGTGTACTTGGTCAGAGTAGTATTTGGCAGGCACAAAATCTCTGCAGTTGCATCTTGATTAGTTGCTTCATCTAACTGTAGAATGTATGAGGTGTGTCAGTCTTTCTTCCTCTGAAACTGTCAAGCAATGTCAAAGTTGTTTAAAAGTCACTGTCACTGAAGCAGATATCTGCTACTTAGTCTTCAGAGTAGATACTGTTAACATCAATGTCACTTGGAGGGTTTTGGTTTGCTTTTTCTCTGCCTCAGGGTCCATTGTAAAACCTCCCAGCACACTGGCAAGAAGCAGTAGCTTGTGTAGATCAAGACGCAGTGTTGTGCCATCATCTCCACAGTCTCAGCACGCTTTGCACTCCCCTGACCCTGACATCCTTTCTGTGTCGAGCTGCCCAGCTCTCTATCGAACTGAAGAGGAGGAGGAAGCCATTTACTTCTCTGCTGATAAACAATGGTACGGAGCTTAGCAAACAGCACTTGGAACTCTTGATAGGATTATTGAGACTAACAGTTTAGAATTAGAGGTTAAACCAAGCCAAAAGTTAAAGTAATCTATAGGATAATATAAATTAATATAGTCTACATGGAGCAGAGAGTTCTTGTCTGGTATGTGTGTGTAAATAGCTAGCATGTCATATACAGTTAAGTAATGTTACAATCCAGGGTGCACTGAACTAACCCTGATTCTCCATTACAATATGTTACTGGCTTTTACATCTGAAACTAGGATCAAAAGCAATGTCAGCTACTGGGCGAAGAGGAGATGGATGGTAACACAATTCTTACAGCATGTTGAGCGTGTACCTACTCTTGTTACATGGCCTCATAGGAAAAGGTTAAATTCCTTTTGGAAGGAGCAAATGAGCTTGTTGAAAGGTAGGGACACTTGTCCTGAAGAAACTTTTTGTATATGATAGGCTTAAATCTCCTTCTTTCATTTCATAACTTTTCTGACTTCACGTGCCAGAAAGATAGACTTTGTTCTTTGAAGTGAGATACAAATGACTGATTCTGGGCAGATGCTGCTGCCCACAAAAGCAAGATTGCACAAACTAATTCCCTTAAGTTTAGATAATAAAATGATGTAATGCAAGTTGTAACTTAAAATGTTTAACTTAATTTTTTTTTTGTTTAATTAACTACTAAGGAAAAGTGTGGGTGGTGCTTTTAGACTAATGTTATTGATTCTAAATTAATTTTCTTTTTACCTGTATGAAGGAAATTGCAGTTTCATTATATTTTCTCTTCTCTCTGCTCTGACTCAGGGAAGTACAGGAAACAGGTTCGGAATGTGACTCCTTAAATTCATCCATTGGAAGAAAACAGTCTCCTCCAGCAAGTCTTGAGATGTACCAGACAATTTCTCCTCAGAAAGTATCACCAGAAGAATTCTCACTTGAGGAATCATCAACGGGAGACTCCTCTTCTCTAACTGCAGATGTTTCTAGGGGCTCTCCTGACTGTGTAGGCATGGCAGAAACTAAGAGTATGATCTTTAGTCCTGCAAGCAAAGTTTATAATGGAATCCTGGAGAAGTCTTGCAGCATGAACCAGCTTTCAACTGGGATCCCAGTCCCAAAGCCTCGTCACACCTCATGTTCTTCGACTGGCAGTGATAGTAAACCCAGCCATGAAGCTGCTTCTGTCCCCAGGATAAGCAGCATCCCACAGGACCTCTACCAGAATGGTGAAAAAAATAAAAAGCCATCAAAAATAAAAAACCTCTTTAAGAAGAAGTGTAAGTGAGCTGGGCAGAAGAAAACCTATCGTAATATTATAAGAACTCTATTTTTTAAATCTTTAGGAATGTAATTCCATTTGAGCATTCCAGATCGGATGCCCTAATGGAATATTCTGTAGGTCACCTATATTTAATGACTGTACTGTCAACGGTTGTGCCAGCTGTCAATGAGAAATCATTAAAACGTTCAGACAGTTTACATTAATTTCTGCCTATTTATTTCTTTATTTTTTTAGGTTGTCTTTTTCAGCTTTTTTTTTTTAATTTGATTTGTTGGGCTTTTTTAAGTTTATTCATAAACCATTTTTAAGCCACTTTGGACTCCTAAGCTTTAATGGACTAGTAAGCCTTCCTGGGCTTGCCAAAGTTTCTTGTTTACTGGAGCATCTTCCTATCTTTCCATAGAAATAGGACATTTATCTACCGGACTTTAACAAAAATAAAAGAAGTAGAACTAAATGAATTGCACTACTGTTTTACAGACTGGAACAGTCTCTGCAAGTGAAACTGAAAGACTTGTATTTGACTGAGAAGATGAATCTTTTCACTTTTAGATCTTTTGGGGTTTTTAAGTAGAATTTAGTATTTCTAATTGACTTGATTTCTGGAAATGGAAATGTCATGCTTTTATTATGGGAAGCTTTGTTAGATGCATTTATTATTAGAATGGTTCAAGTCCTGCTGTAAAGATCATTTTTTTCCCAGGACTTTCACTGTGATTTTAATTCACTGCAGGCTGTATGAGAAACAAACAAACAAAAAAGAAAAAAATAAATTACCAAGAGAACAGGCTCTTGATTCCTTATGCAAGATGGTTGTGAAACTTGACTGAAGACTGAAAAAATTCACCTCTCAAAATGAGGAGGGGGAGTAGTAGCTTTTGTTTACAGATTGACAGACAATGGACATTTGGGTTGTGAAAGTTTGTACTGTGGTAAAGATAATAAATTGGAAACATTATTGCGCTTGGGAATGTTCCAATTCTAGCTGATGCTTGTTTCAGACATGTTTCAGAGGTCCTGTTAATTGGAAGCTGTTGTAGGCTACATTGCTTATGCTTACTGCTGTGTATAAGTTATTATATTTTTTGAATTAGCTATTATTGTCTTAATGTCCTCCTTTTGTAAGATTTCATACACTTTATTTTTGTATAGTTTGAAGATTTAGCTGTTCAGAGATGTCTGAAGTAAATGGTATAATTTTATAATGCATACTGTTATACTAACTCATAATTTTAGATATAAAGATATAGAGGTGAGATGACATGCTTCAGATAAAAGCAATTTTTGTGAAGCTTTTTTTAGGGAGAGATGAAATGACTGTGAGGTAACAAGGAAGCCTTCTTAGGGTAGCAGTAGCTAGGTGTTCAAAACCATCTTTTTATTTTTTTTAAACAGTTGGAGAAAAGAAATGTACGGCTTACGCAACAGTGCCTTTTATTCAGTTTGAAAATATTAATACTGAGCAGGAATTTCTTCTGTGGTACATTCCAAAGAAATATCTCCTGCTCTAGTCAACAGAAGCAATTTACCCAGTGATGACTAAACAGTCACAGATCTTCCATAGGGGTGTTCTAATTGCCTCAGCAGCAGGTGCTGCTGCCAGGGACTTGTGATTAGGGGCTCACTTCTTGCCAATATGTATGTGATGTACTGTGTCAAAGAATTATTTCACAGACTGCCTACATTTTTTCTAGTAAGGAGCCTTCAAAACCTGTAGCTAATTGAAATCAAGTGATATGTGTCTTTTCTACCATTTTCTATTTAGGTTCCACTGTACATACCCAATGTGTTAGTTCTCTCCTCAAGAAGTGGTGGCGATTTTAACAGATTTACTGTGGTTTGTGACATGGTTGAAAGAGAAGGGTTATAAAATGGGTTGGAGATCTTGCGTGTGCAGGTACTTTAAATGTCCTGTTACATTGGTTAATTCCTTAAGAGAACAGAAATAATCCAGAGTTTTGTTGTCTAACAGAGACTGATTGTAGGCCATCTGTGCGCAAAATCGTGGGACAAATCAACTGTTTGATGAAGTTTGGAGAAGAAAAAATTAGTGGAATAGAAAATAGTGAGAACATAATATTGTTCCATTATTCTCTGAATCATCAGATTGACCAGCTGTAGCTTCAAAAAAAAAAAGTAGTTGCAAGGTAGCAATGGTCTCTTTGAATAAAGATTGTACACTCTGTACATGGCAGACAACAAAAAGCAGCGACGAAAAAAGACTTGTGCTGAAGAACCACCTCAATGCTGAGCCATCAAGAGCTGTAGTTTGAAGCCTGATAAAGTACTTGAACATCTACAAAGGGAGCAATTACTTTTATGCAAGTAAGGAACTTCCTGTGCCTCCCAAAAAACATGGAGAGGACTACTACCAGAAAAATCTTGATGCACTTGAGAAGGCTATAGCAATAATTGAGTTTAAAATAAGATCTGGGGCTGGATAGTAGATCTTGGTGTGAGGTTTGAGTAACTCTGTCTCTATCATTACCAAAAAAGATGAAGTGGCATTTTGGTACTGGAGAGTAAACATTTACACATGGAGAAAAAAGCTGGCACTGAATAGTGGAAGGGCAGCACTTCTTAATTCTGATATCAGAATTGGGCAAACTCAAATAGTGAAAAGCCAAAATAGACAAATTCAGTTTTCTGTATTAAGTATAACTAAAAGTGAAATAGAGGAGGTATTGAACTCTTAATTGGCTGAGAGTTAAAATGTTAAATATAGCTTTAAAAAAACCAATTTAATTATTTTCTGGAAAAAATATCTCTTGATGTCATACAAGGAAATCAGATGAGATTATCACAGTGGTAGATTTTGGCTTCAAAATGGCAAACCTTTGGAACACAGGCTACTCTCAACACTCAGTGTATCACCAGCTCTCCTGTAATTTTATAGCTGCTTCTTAATAAGTGTTAGAGAACCAAAAGCTTAAATTAATACAATCAGAAGTGGTGAGTATTATACGTTAGAGGACAAACTAATTCTACATTAATTGAGTTTATTTTTTATTATTTTAATAGCCACTTGCATTTCTTGCCATTTAAATTTGTCCACAATGTAAGTGGCTTCCATTGCTCCTACTGCGGTAATTCCCGTCTTTAAATGGTTCGAGTCATTTTACCGAAGGATGTTGAGAGCATTGGCTCTGAGGTAGATCTTCACTGGCAGTCATCAAATCCAGTCTTAGCACTGAAGTACCTGGCACACATCCACATCTAAGAAGTGAGACAATGTGCCTCAAAAGGTTCTCTGTTCCATTTGCTAACAGTGTAACTTGAACTCACTGGCAGTCAGTGAGTCCAGCCAGCATTCCAACCCCTAGGATTCATAGGACATACCAGTCACTTGAGACAGTCAGCTAGTGTCATTAGAGATTGGTTTGTGGGTTTTTGTTTTGTTTTGTTTTTTTGTTTGGGGTGTTTTTTAGCTTTTATAGCTAAAATCCATGTTCTGTTTTTAATTATCTGGTATTTCAGATGAGGGTCTTTGCTATTTAAATATTTTGTTAGAGTACTTTGTCAGGACAGCAGCTCCTTTGTGGAAACTGCCTAAAAGACTTGTCCCTGTTTAAGGTTGCTGTTTAAGTCACTTCTAAAATGAAAAAGTGTCAAATATATGGTTTTATATAAAGAAGAAAAAAAAATCCCAGTTCTTCCAAAACTAAACAAACCCAAACCTTTCCACAATTCTTACTAAAGCTATATGACACTTGATTAGCATAAAAGTTTTGGGAAAGGCATTTTGGTTGCCATGGGGAATGCTTTTTACCATCTTATAGTGGACTTAGAGATTAAAACAGTTGATTGTGTTTGGGTTTTTTGGTTTTTTATTTTGGTTGGTTCCCCTCCATCCCTCATCCCCACAGCTCAGTGATGGAACTTAAAATTGTTCACTGACAGTTCCACGCATATGTCAACTTTTCTTCCCCCACTGGTACCTAGGTAGTGGATTACCCTCTACTTCCTGAAGGGCAGTTTGCTGAAAAAGGAAAAATCCTCAATCGTAGTCGAAGTAGTAATGTTATAGTAAGAATATAGTTCCTTGTTCGGAAGCCTAGAAGATGATGAAGTCAAGAATACTTGATTTCAGTTTTCTTATGATATTTATGGATGCCAGCTGGAGTTAGGCAGTAATTTACAACTGACTGAAAGCCTAAAAAGATAAAGCTAATTAGAAATTAAAACTTTCAAGATTTTGCTCTTTTGCTTCCCAAAATATGGGAACATGGCTTGCACAGGAGGGAGATGAGCTGATTAGTATTTCTTGTATCACCAGCTTTTAGAGTTTCAGAACAGTTTCATTCCATTTCCACAATACATTGCTGGAGAGGGATTGCTACCTTACTTCACAAGTATGCAATGAAATGTTTTTTTATTCAATTACAAGCATATTTATGAGCAGTGGAGAATGTAAATAATTTTTTTTTTAAAGCCAAATAGAGGAATTACTAATTCTTGGACCTCTTATCTATTTGCTTATCTCCTTGTGCAATATGTTAAGTCAGACACATTTTTCTAATCTGTTCCAGTTGCTCTTACTATAGGGGTGTGTTACTATCTCATGCTTGAATCACTGCTCCAAATTGCTTGTAGGCATTTTAATCCTGGATATTGCATCTTCAGTGTTTCTTGGTGAAGCCCACTATGCCTGGTTGAGTCTAAGTGCTGCTAACGTTTTCTGCTAGTGACACAGATGTTGGGTTAACTTAATAACCAAAAATTGCCTACAGAGTTTGGCTGCCTGACAGTGTGTAGATGTTTAGGTGATCATTCTTTGAGGCTTCAGTAGCAGTTCAAATGTGTCATACAGATGTTTAACAGATAGTTTTTGCTTCCAGCCCAGTACAGATGGTGTTTTTCTGATTCTCCACTTAGTCCTCTGTTACATAAACAGAATGCACCAATTCATATAAGTGGTAACAATATCAAACTTTAAACTATTACTCCTGGGTGCTCTTGCATCTGACATTGCTTAAGCAGATGGCAGTACTTATCAATCCACTTCAGGCATTCAGAAATAAAGTAGATTTGTGTTATCTGTTATTTTTCTTTACAACTTTAAATCTCAAGTTTACTAAATTGTGTGTGTGTGCTCTGTGTATTTAATGCTTCACTGAAATTAAAGTGGGAAGGTCGATTTCTGCTTAGATGTTAAGGATAACACATTTGAGCAAGGTAAAAAGAAATGCCTCTTGCTCACTGGAGAGGATGAAAAATGCGCGATGGTATTTAATTTCCTAAGGAACAGTCACAATTTAGATTGATGGAGATAAGAGGCACATTCAGTTTCAAGGCTTTCAGATCAGTAACTTTTTATCCAATAAAAAAACCCACTTTCTTCTTTACATATACTCTCCAGGGTATTACCTTCTTATTTCTAATTTCTATTCTGTTTTTCACCCAGCATTAAATTTAGTAGTTATAGTACTAACCAGGGTGATTGCCAGACCTCAGAGCAGTTTCAGAGAACCTTTAGTAGCATGTCTTAATGTCAGTTTTGGTTTAATATGTGCTAAAGACATCTGAATCAAAACTTTGTCCTTCACATTCCTTTTATTTTAATTCAACTCAGTTCTTTGTGATCCCTCTCCTGTTAAAAAAAATTAACAGGTACTGGTAGTTGTTTATAGTTTAGAGTATTACAGGCTTTTTTCAGTTGGGAATTACTAATAGATAGATGATTAATAGTTGCCTTTTAAAGACTTTGTCACAGTTGGATATTGTAAAAACACTACTGTACTTCAGGAGAATGAGGTAGAGCATTGGCTGGTGTGATTTGTGTATGAGTGGTAAAGATATCCTTTAATTATCCTTTGAGTGTTTATTTGTGTCTCAAGTTAATGCTGCACAATTATTTTCAGACTTGAATTAATTTAAAATTAAGGTCAGTATGTCCAACCCTACAAAAGTCAGTCTTCAGTTGTCAGCCATCCCTCCATTCTTACAGAAATTAATGACAATCGTGAATATTTGTACTAGCTTGTTAGCTTGTTGGGTGGTAGAATGGATTCTGATAAGTCTTCAGGTGGGAGGCAGAGAACTTCTGAAGTGAACTGGGTAACCTGTGTTCTTTATCAGCTTTCAAATCCATCTCCCAGTAAGATGGAGTCTCCCCAGGGGAATGTAGATGTACTTACTGCTTGGAACTTTGTAGTTAATTATATTTGGCTCTCTAATTCTAATAACTTGCATGTGTGCTATGCTTGCTTGCTTTTCAATAGCTGACAAAATCTGTAGGAGATCTTGGGAGTTTGTCTTAAAAAATTGCTGTTAAAAAAAAAAAGACTGGCAAGAGAAATCTGTCAGGCTGTGAATTGAATAGGATGAACAAAGAGACCAGCTGTTGTCTAAAAGTATTGTTTAAATAATTCTTAATGAAATGAATTGGGTAGCACGTCTGTTTTCATATTGCTCTCCTCCAAGCAACAAATATAATTAGAATACCCTACACTTCAGCAAGGCTGTTTGGGAGATGTCTTGCCCTGTTTTTATTTTTAATTTAAATAACATTGAGTTGTAGTGAGTGTTCAGCATATTAATGCCTGACTTAAAAGATTAGCAGAATTTGAATGACTTGCATTGTTTTGTTTAATTACTGCTTTATAAAAATGTAGATACTTGCATCAAGCCCATTGGATCTGGATGTGTTTTAATGACATAGCAAGAAGAGGACCAAGACAAGTAAATGTGTGCAAAATTTGAATCTTAAGATGTTTACTGTTCTGGGAAGAGATGCTCTCCATGCAGATTCTGCTCTTCCTCTGTTTGCTCTTGGTTTCTGTTTGTTTTAATTAGTTGAACTAAAACAAGAAAGAAAGCCCTCAGACTGACTAGTTTCTGTCTCTAATATATACACTGTACTTGCTTTTAGCCTCATCTATTGCATGTTGTTAATGCTGTACACAAATGCATTTGGAGTATTTCTTTGGTGTTGTACAGCATGATGCATTTCATTCCCTTTTCTAGTTTACCTCCCATTAGCTATATATTGCTTTACAACTGGAAAAAAACCTGAATTTTGGGGAATTTAGTCTGTTTGCATATAAAAAAATTTTTTTTCCTTTTCTGTGAGTCTTATGAGAAATGTCCTGCTTGGAGAGTCTCAGACAGTATTTTCCTGTGTTTATTCATGTTACTTTGCTTTACTTTATAAGTGAAAATTGATTTTATTGATTTCTGATGTGTTGTTGCACTTAATGTTGAATAAATCTGACTTTCATTTTGAAAAGTGAAACTGTGTTAGTGAAAATGTTATGTAATTTTAATTGACCTTAGCCTGTTCCTTGAGTATATAATTTTTTTTTAAAATTTTTTAATCTTGAGATAAGTTTTCTTGGTTTTGCTTACAGTTCTGGCCAGTATTTCTTTTTTCATGCTGTTATTAAAGTTTGACAGCAATATTACTGTGAAGGGAAAGGTAGAGACCGTTTTGTTTGGCAACTAGGGTGCTACAGTCAGGTTTGTAAATCCTGAGTTTTACTGCTTTTGCTTTAAAGATCCTTTCTGAGTTTTAAGTTTTTTTAGCATTTTGAAGATTTGGGATTTTCGGCTTGTGCTGTTCTGTTTTCTTTTCACTCTTTCTTTTATTTTCTTTTCCCTTCTGAACAAGCTGAAAAGCCTTTCCAAGTGACTGCTGGAATAATATGTAGCTTTGTGATTTTGAGCATGAGGATTGGTTTGAGAGCCTGTGGCTCTCTACCAGGAAAAAAAAAATCTTTGTTGTTGTTTAATATTCCTTTTAACTTGTAGCTCAGAGAACGAAGAAGCTCAAGAAGAGCTTTTTCAAAGCAGCTTCTCTTGTAACCAAAAATCCCACTTAATGTGGAGATGACAAGATTGTGGTGGGGTAAATCAGTGAGTGACAACACAGGTGAACCACAGGTTCAATGTGAATCATGTTTAGAGAATTTAAATTAGTTTTTTTCCAGTTAAAAATGGATATTGATAATTGAGTCTATATATAAATTATGTTCAACTGTAGTTATCTAATACAGCCCACTTCAGAAGCAATAATTTAACATGTGTGTGTGAGTTGGTCACTGGTTTCACTTCAATTTGTTGTTAGTGTTCTTGATTAAACAGTGTTAACAGTTTATCAATGGGGAAATCATACAGGCTGGCAAAACCTAAGTCAGCATCTTCAGAGAGCTAAATTATTGAGAACCTGCTGTTAATTTCTCCTGCAAATGTTGATTGAGCTCTTAAGCATAGCTTATAAGAAATGGCTTATTTTACTGCAAGACTTGGCACTGAAGCAAGTGGAACACAGAGCGTTCTAATCACAAAGGACATTGCTGAGTTTTGGTTAATTAACAGCTTCAGCAAGCTGGTATGCAGTCAGTGAAGTCAGGGTTTGATTTTTTTTTTCTGATGAACTGCATTTGACTACTATTGAATCAAAGTCCGTTGCCTTGCACTACCAAAACTCAGCTTTTAAACTGATAGTTTTCCCAATTTCACTGGGTGATGGAATCACTTGTGAAATTCTATAGTATCCTGCTTGCCCTAAGTGAGGTGGAGGATGTGAAATAGGGTTGAAATGGGACAGGTAATCCCTTTAAGGTCTTTTGGGCATTTAGCTGTTCCTAGGCTTAGAGTGTTCCTGGTTATTTTGGTTCTGGAACAGTTTCAGAAAGGTCTACCATATACTCCCTGTTACTTTGAGTGCCTCGTAAGGATGTGCTAAGTATCCACAAATATATCAATACAACGGGAAATATTTATTTATTCAATGAATTTATTTGTATTTAAAAAGAAGTTTAGCTGAATTTTCTGTCTGCTTAATGCTGCAGTACTTGTCTGTTTCAATCCTTCCTCTTCAACTTCTGTATTTCAAAGAGGAAGTTAAGTAGTTAGTTTTAAAGGCCAGGTTTTGTCTGTATTCTGAGGTCTTATCTTTCAGCCTATGGCTAATCATATCCTGGAAGTAATTTCTGAACCTCATGCTGGATTTCCTGTTGTTCTTTTTGCTACCAAACTATTCACTCTCCAGTTTTTCTCATCAGTTTTGTACAGAAGATGCTTAGCAATAGAGAAGTATTCCAGAAATTGTCACAATTACAGCTTAGGGGTGCAGGCACATGAATAATTGTATGGATGAAGAAAGAGACAGGGGGCAGGGGCACAGGAGAAGAAGGGATATACCATGAATTGTTTGTACTCTGGAATGCAGGAGTCTGGAATAATGATTGAAGGTACAAGTTATGTAACAGGGAAGCTCAAACGCAGACTATGTAATTGATACTTGGGTTTTTTCCCCCTTCCTTACTCCTGCTCTTAAGAAATACACCCATTTTTAAGGTGTAGATATAAGATCCTAAGGAGGATTGTCAATGGAAATCCTGTTTTGTGTTAAAAAAAAGGTCAATTCTGCTTTCTGTTCAATCTATATTGTGTATAAATTTTTTGTAGCAATTTTAGATAAAATACTTTGAGAAAGATAAATAAAACATCAAAAATAACATCTGATATACCTCTGGAGAGAGCATGTCATCTACCAGGAAGACTGCAAGAGAGATAACCACCCTAAATATCTACAACAACAAAAACTCCCAACAAACAAACAAACCAACCAACCAACAGCCCACGCCTTCCAAATTCCCCCAAACCCCATCCCTGTTGTGTTTAAAGTATTTTCTTTTCTCAGATTGCTGTTGCATAGTTGGAGCATATAACAGCCTGGATAACTGCAGTTTACATTGTCAGAGATTTTGATTAATTTCAGAAGAGACATAAGAAATACACCCAGAGTTTTAATAAAGTTGGCAAAATTAATGTATCTCCAGTACCTAACAAGCAAAGGGCTTCTGAATGTGAACTTTTTCTAACAAGGTTCCTGTCACTTTGAAGAGTTCTTGCATTCATGCATCTAGACATTGCTTGGCCACAGGTGTGCTTTAAGTCTCTAGTTTCTGCTTTGATGTATGATTTCTGATTTGTAAACAGTAAAAATTCCAAAATTAATGTGTAAAAGTTAAAAAAAATCCATTTCAAAAATCTCAATTTCGAAACTTCTCATAGAAAAGAATACATCCTTTAAAGACAAGTTTTCTAGTGTAGACTAACTAAATATAACCATTAATTGTGTATTGATGATCTTGATTTCTTTCAGTCACTTGCTCAACCGATCAGT
Organism: Ploceus nigricollis; assembly: GCA_013399945.1. Classification (NCBI taxonomy): domain Eukaryota; kingdom Metazoa; phylum Chordata; class Aves; order Passeriformes; family Ploceidae; genus Ploceus; species Ploceus nigricollis. Next base: position 508,529 of record VXBC01008766.1, on the reverse strand, counting down.
GCCAGCATCACCTTCAACATGAAGTTATGTTTTGTAGTGAGTCTGACTTTTGTCTTTGTAATGCAATGAAAAGTTTCTGCAGTGCAATCTATGCTCTTCAATGGACTTGTGCAGCCTCCAGTGCCTAAAGCAGGTCTGGGACATCTCTGCTGCTTTCTTGTTAGCAATGTATCTCCTCATCCTACAGGCAAATCTAAGCCTTTTAAATTTTTTTTCAGGTTTTTTTATTGGAGTTTTGCTTTGTTATTGTTATTATTTATTGGAGTTTTCTGCCTGGAATACTGCAGTCCAGGCAGGTCTGGCCAGAGCTACTGTGCGTTGCTAGTGATCGATGGTGTCTGAGAGAGCTGCTGTAGCTACTCAGTGCCACTGCTAATATTAGCCAGAGACAAATATACCAATTGAGGCTCTGCAGGTAGTGGAGAAAATTCTTTAATTTCTACCTAAATCATGCCAATATAAATTAAGGAAAAGCCTTCAAGGAGCTCTAGTTACTGCAGTCTTGAATCAGGTTATTTTCTTGAAAAGAAAAAAATTAGTAGTATTTTATTCTTCAATATCCCAGAGTAGTGTGAATGAAAGGAAACACAGTAGTTCTTCTTGGAGTTCTGCAAACCCTTTGTGACAGTGCTCATGACGTAGCAGCCAGGAATTAAGAAACTAAAAGGAGTAATATGTTTGTGTACTTGATAGGAACAGTGAAGGCACTTTGTTAGATTTTTTGGTCTTTGTTTTCATTAAAGATGGAATGGGCATAAAAAAAGTGTACAAGAGCAATTAGATTATTAGTTTTGTTAATATCAACAAATTTATCCCATAGAATGCTCTAGATGTAGTTTAGATGTGAGGAAAGAGACTTGGCAGCCTCATGTAGGATTTGGTATTGAGCTGCTAATCAACAACTAATGTGCTAATTTGCACATTGGGATTGGATGTGTACTACTGATAAGGACATTTATAGTGTGGCCAGTTGTGCAAGATAATCATCAGCTGCTGTGGTAATTATTTCTCTTGTAAAAGCTAACTTTGCTCTTTTTGAATCATCATATTGAGGGATGTTATAAACTCTTCAGCATTAAAGCAAGCTAAAGAAAAACAAAAATGGGGCTCCTCCACATTTCCGACCAGACTCCTGCAGTTCAGACCCTTATTAGTAACGTTGTATGGTAATAATTTGAGACTTTTTTGGAGATTCTGTATTTTAAAAATAAAGATCCTGCAGGACTACTGTGACAGGGAGCTTCACAAAAGCAGAAACTCCAGCTGGCATTTTCAGTTAAAGACTATAGACTTCCCCATGCCTTGTTCCTGAGTGTGTAGCAGAGAATACAGTTCTGCTGCTCATGCTCCCCATTTTATCTAGAGCTATTGAAATGAAGTGTAAGATCCCAAATAACATATTCACTCCTTTCTCTAGGTTATCCTAAATATGCTCTTAGCCAAAATTGTGAAGAATATTTGCCCCATGCTACTTAGATCTGTAGGTAAAGGTGGTGCTTCTTGGTTCAGGTGATCATCTTTGGCTTCTGCCAGATCTTTCAGCATTCCCCTGGAACCAAACTATTCTGAGATTTGTATGGAAATAATTCAGCCTTTCTTGGCACTAATTTGCTGTAACTATTTTGGATTTGTATTTACTGTGGTTAAGAATTCTCAAGTGTCCTATTTTCCAGGGGATCTCAGACAAACCTTTGTGAAAGAGTTGTGATTGATTTTTTTGCTGCATTACAACCAAACATTAATTTTCTTCTTTTGTTCCAGAGGAAGAAGGGGGTGTATGTTTTCCATGTCTTTAAAAGATGCTCTCCATCTCCAAGCGCTGTGTAAACTGGCATATGTTAGATTTCAAACATCAGTGGAGAAAGCAGCACTGTAATTCACACATTTTGATTTGACAGTTAGGTTGCAAATATGCTAACATTCAACTTGTTGGTTATTATTGCTGCTCCTTTTCACAAGGGAAATTAGTATTCCCATTAGAGGATGACTTCTCTGCAAAGAATTACATAAACTAGGCAGGCAGCTCCATTTCTTAGCTTTTTGTGAAAAAAGCCTTTTACTTTTTACTGTATTCCGTGTCTGGGGGAAGTCAAACATTCTTTTCAACAGAAAGGCTTGGAAATTAAACAAATAGTTCTCTCACTTGAGATGCAGCCTGAGCTCTGCTGAAATATTGTCTGTTTCCTCTTTTTTCGTCAGGGTCTTGCAGTGGTGAATGACTGTTTTAGTGCTGTGCTCATGACATAGTACATTCACAATTTTCCTACTGAAGACTTGGGGAAATCTGAATGTCCTACTGGGATGCTTTTCTATATATAAGAAAAGAGGGGATTGCAGCAGTAAGGGACACCTGCTTTGATCAGTACTATACTGTAGGGTGTGATTGAAGCAATGGAGAATTTCAGGGACAGAGAATAATAGAAACTGCAGGAATTCAAAGATCACATTGGTATTACTTTTCAGGAAAATACTGTTGGATTGTGGATCTATAGTTGGAAGCCTCCTTGCTCCTTGAATTTTATAGCTTACTGGTATGGACACCAGAAAGATTTATCAACACCTGTGGATTTTAGGTTGGTTTAAAATATTATCCTATCAATTGGAGACACTTAAATAGAACTCCATCAACTTGCCAACTTGATATTATAGCTCATGCAAGTTAGCTTGGGAGTTTCTTCCAAATAATGTTTTCCAATTAGGTTATTACTAATGTTTCTATTGCACTTCTGCCCACCATCTCTGTTAGCAAGAAGCTGACCATATCATACTAAGTCCTGCTGGAAGTGCAACTAAAACTTTAATCACTGAATTTTTAGTTGCACTTTCTTTCCACAACACTGTAGAACTGGGTTGTAGAAATACACAGAAAATGTCTGTTGTGTATGAAAACACAAGGTGCAGTCTCACTGTGGAAGAACATAATTTATTATTACTTATATTCTGCACTATTGCAGGTAATCTACCTGTGTTTAGTGAAAATGAAGTGGTGTGGTGTTAATTTCTCCATTTTTTAAATTGATAACACAACAGTAATATCTTGCTCTGAACTGGGAAGAAGTTTGCTTCATGAACCTTACAGAACTTTTTACAGCCCTCTTCATCTTAAGTGGCTCTGGAAATACCTGAGAAAACTACAGGACTTTCAAAGCTGCTTTTAATGAACTGGTAGGACTTTGTTCTTTCTGTTTCAGGAGACAGATAAAGCAGTCCCTGCTGTGGTTTCCCACTGCACCCCAGCTTAGTATTTGATCTGCCTAGGCTGCTGCTGGCTGTGCTTTGTGTGATTTGAGGGCTGTACCTGATAAGACCCAACCCTGAGCAGCTCAGCTAGGTTCTAGCTAGATGAAATAGCTACTGCCTAGCATGGCAATATTCACACTAGTATGACAGGGGAAAAAAAACCCAAACCCCAGAAGCTTCCTTAAAAGAAAATTGACATTGTCTACTTCAAGCTCAACATCAGCTAGTGTGTGTGTGTGGGGGTTTTTATATATATATATATATATATATATATATACACACACATACATACATACATATTTATGTATGTAAAAATAAATAGATGGCTAAATATTTATATAGATCCCCACTAATACCTTAGAGCAATGAATCTTTCAAGTGAAAAATTCTGTTGTTTTGTCTATTGTCACTTTGAAGTGAGAGATTTCTTTTGTCTTCTGGCCCTTCAAAGGTGAGTATCAGCAACAATGTGCCTTTAGATCTTTGCTCTAATGAATATAAATAGATAACATAATACATTTAGCTAAGCTTCAGAAGCTGAAATCTAGTTCTCATTGTCACTTAGTTGTTTTGTGACTTTTAATTAGACAGTTCAATTGTTTGGTAAAATAAAGGCAATAGTGACTGGCTTCTTGCAAGGGGTTGAATGAATGTTAAGCTTCTGTTAATTAAAAGTACTATACCAGATTAAGGGATAGAACTTCTGAGAGCTGAGCATTTTTTTCTTGCAAAGAAAAGTGGCGATTTTCCAAAGCTGCATTAAACTCTCCTCTGTTGTTCAAGATACTCTAACCTGGTCATATTTTAGAGGGTGGGGGGCGTGGGGAGGAGTGAATGGAAAGTAAAATCAAAATCCAGGAAAGAGTATATTACAAAAAGCAGGTTTCACCTTCCTTCATCTTAAACAGGGACTTTCATAAGGTGACATGATGGGGGAATGGAAAAGATACAAAGTATTGAGAATATAAAACATAAGTGATATGAAAACATCAAAAAGACTTTCAGTAGTGCTCTCAATGTATTTCACATCTGTATTCTAGCTATTCGAAAACCCTGTATATTTTAATGGAGTCCACACAAATAGGAGAGAGAAATGTTCAAGTTATCATGTTATCCCCTCATTTCTGCTCATTACATGAGCAGAACTCTGACATCATTAACATAAGTATTCTGCTAGAGCATAGTCCCTGTTTCTGTAGTTTGTATTTCCATTCTTGAAAGTCTTGCAGCTTGTCTTAATTGGAATCCAATGCACTCAGTGAGCCCTCCTAGTTTTTCAAAAGTGTTCTGAGCTCCTACTGGAGGTGAGATGTCTGCAGGTTTAACCTGCTGGTGGATTGCATTTAGTATATGAGAATGTCTGACAATCTCTGATTTCTTTCTGTATGTTGAGTTTTAAACATATTGGGGGAAAGTCAGTTTCTTTAAAAAAAAAATTTAGATCTTATTCAGTCACCAGAACATGGGTCACAGAGTCATAGAACCTTTAGAATCAGAAGGAACCACTGGAGGCTGTCTAATCTAATACCCCTGCTGAATGCAGGGTTACCTACAGCAGGTTGATCAGGACTATATTCAGTTTGGTTTTGTATATCTCCACAGATGGAGATTCCACAGTATCTCTGTGCTGGAATTGCTCCAGGTCATCTCTGCTGTATGACTGTACTGGGGAGTGCTGGGCTGGTCCCAGCACCTATGTTGTGTATCACCATTGGAAGTATCATCTGTTCAATATTTTTATTGATGACATGAATGAGGGGATTGAGTCTTTCATTGTAAATTTGCAGATGACACTAAGCTGGGAGCGTGTGTTGATCTGTTGGAGGGTAGGAGGGCTCTGCAGAGAGACTTGGAATGGTTGGATGGATCAGCAGAGTCCAGTAAGATGAAGTTTAATAAGTCCAAGTGTCAAGTCCTGCATTTTGGCCACAATGACCCTCTGCAATGTTACAGGCTGGGCACGGTGTGGCTGGACAGTGCCCAGGCAGAAAGGGACCTGGGGGTGCTGGTTGACAGCCAGCTGAACATGAGCCAGCAGTGTGCCCTGGTGGCCAAGAAGGCCAAGGGCATCCTGGCCTGTATCAGGAATGGTGTGGCCAGCAGGAGCAGGGAGGTCATTCTCCCCCTGTACCCAGCACTGGTGAGGCCACACCTCGAGTGCTGTGTCCAGTTCTGGGCCCTCATTTTGGGAAGGACGTTGAGACGCTCGAGCGCGTCCAGAGGAGGCAACGAGGCTGGTGAGGGGCTTGGAACACAAGCCCTATGAGGAACAACTGAGGGAGCTGGGGGTGTTTAGCTGGAGAAAAGGAGACTCAGGGGTGGCCTTATCACTCTCTACAGCTCCCTGAAAGGTGGTTGCAGTCAGGTGGGGGTTGGTCTCTTCCACCAGGCAGCAGCTGACAGAACCAGAGGACAGTCTCAAGCTGTGCCAAGGGAAGTTTAAGTTGGATATTAGGAAAAAGTTTTTCATGGAAAGAGTGATAAAGCATTGGAATGGTCTGTCCAGGGAGGTGGTGGAGTCACCATCCCTGGATGTGTTTAAAAATAGACTGGATGTGGGACTCAGCCTAGTTAAGGTGTTGAGGTGTTGGGTTGGACTTGATGATCTTAAAGGTCTCTTCCAGCCTAGTGATTCTGTGATCTCCCTCTGCCTGCTAGCTTGGCTCTGCCTAGTGCTTCTGGATTGTTTCAAGGGTTCAGGGTGACTCAAGTTTGGCTCCTTGTCCACCAGGATCCCCCAGCCTTTCTCTCCAGAGCTGCTTTCCTTCCATTTGCCCCAAACAGCCTGTGCTGCTGCATGGCGTTATTTCTCCCCAAATACATTACTTCAAATTTGATTTCCCTGAACTTCATGAGGTTTCTGTTTGCTTATTTCTCCTGACTGTTGTGGTCTCTTGGAATGGCAGCAAAGCAACATAGCCATCTGGTGTATCAGCCACTCCTCCCCAAAATTTATCATCTGCAACCTTGCTGTTGGCACTCTCTGTTCCATCTTTCAGTTCATTAATGAAGATGTTAAACAGTATTGGCCCCAGCATCAACCTCAGGGATACATTAGTGATTGTCCTTCAGCCAGGCTTTGTACAGCTGATCACAGCAACCATCTGAGCCTGGCAGTTCAACCAATCTACTTTATTGCCCACTTATCTAGTCTGTATTTTGTCAGTGTATCTATAAGAAAGTTATGTGAGACTGTCAAAAGCCTTGATGAAGCAAAGATAAACTACATCCATGACTCTTCTTACCCGCTGAGCTCATCACTTTGTTGTGGAAGGCTGTCAGGCTGTTCAGGTATGAGTCCTGTCTGTAAGTTTATGCTGACTCATCACCTTTCGTGTGCTTGGAAATGGCTTCCAGAGTTATTTGGTGCGCCACCTTGCCAGGGTTCGAAGTGAGGCCACTTGGCCTGTAGTTTCTCATATTTGCCTCCTTATCCTTCTGGAAGATGACATTTGCTGTCTTCCAGTCCTCAGGAACCTTCTTCAATCACTATGACCTTTCAAAGATCATTGATCGTGGTCTCACAATCACATTGACTGGCTCCCTCAGCACTTGTGGGTGCATCCCTTCTCTACTGACAGCACTTTCCCTGCTCCAGACATTTTCACTGATTTCAAGAACCTGAGACTTCTGAAAGGCAGATCTTGCTAGGAAGGACCACAGTGTGGGAGGCATTGAGTACCTCAGCCTTATCCGTGTTGACTGCTACTGTGGAGCCCCTTCATCAGCACACTGCCCCTAATCTTCCTTAAGTTGCTGATATGCCTGTAGAAGCCTTTCATATTGCCTTTTGTGTCTCTCACTGGATTCAGCTTCAGATGGGCTTTGATGTATCTAACTCCATTGCTACATACTTGGACGATGTCTCTGTGTTCTTCCTGGGTCACTTGTCCTTGCTGTCATCTCTTATTTTTTCCTTTTGATAGATGAGTTTTGTCAGGAACTTCCTGTTCATCTGTGCAGAAGTCCTTTCTGCATATTGGGAGAGACAAATCTTGAGATTGGAGGAGGTGATCCCTGAACAAAAATCCAACAGGTGCCCCCCTCTTTTCTCCAGAACTGTACTCCACATGGCTCCTCAAAGCAGGTCCCTGAGGAAACCAAAAGTACTCTTTCCTGGAGTGCAGGGTCTTGCTATTTGCCTTGTCCCCTCCTTTCTGGATCATGAACTCCACAACTCATGATTGCCCCCAGCCTTCACACTCCCTGTACTAAGTCTGGCTGGGATGGAGTTAATTTCTGTACCTGTGCAGAAAATACCTGTTAAGTGCCGTGTTTTGGACTGGTGACCGAAGTGAGGCTCATTACACACCAATGTTTTCACTACTGCTGAACATTGCTAACACACAATTAAGGCCTTCTCTGTTTCTCACTCTGCTGCAGTTGCAGAGGCTGGAGGTGGACATGAGGCGGGGACAGCACACAGCTGGGACAGCACACAGCTGGGACAGCTGCCTCCAACTGACCGAAAGGAGATTCCATAACATTGTTCTCAGCCACAAAACTGGGAATGGGTTTTCCAGGGGTTGCTGTTGCTCAGGAATTTAGTTGGGCATTAGTTGGCTGGTGCTAAACAATTGCTTTTGCAATTTTTTTCTTTTTGTTGTTCTCCCTTTTCTTTCCCCCTCCTCCCTCAACCTACAATTTTTCTCACTTTTGCTCCTCTTTTAATTCTTTCCCTCAGCACTCTGCAGAAGGTAGTGAGTGAGCAGCTGTATGGGGCTGAGATGCCTGGGGTTTAAATCACAACACCCCTGGCTAGTTGTTCTTGCTTTGCAAGGATGAAGTCCAGCAGAGCATCTGCCCTTTTTGGCTGGCTTTTGGGTGATCACTTGTGTCCGGAAGTCATCATTAATGCACTCCTGAAACATCCTCAGTTACTTCAGTTACTTGTGCTCTGCTCTATTATCCCTCCACCAGATACTGGGGTGGTCAAAGCCTGCATAAGCAGCAGGGCCAGTGTGTGGGGGACTTCAACAATTGCCTGAAGAAGTCCACAAAAATCTAAAACTTTAAATCAGGTGGTTGATAGCAGGCATTCACTACAGCATTAACAGTTTTGGTCTAAGTAGTGATTCTGGGCCCATAAGCTGGCTCATCATCCATCCCTAGGTAGGACTCTTGTCCACTCCCTGTTCTTGTTTCAAGAGCAACTCCAGTTCCTCACCGTCATATGCACCCCTTGCAGAAGCTGTGTAAGTTACCTCACCATGTTTCATGGTCCCAGTGAGATCATAGCCCTGCCAACTGCGTGCCGGTCTCCAAGTCCTCGTGTCTGCCCACTGAGCGTTGGTGCACAGGCCCTTCAGAGAGGTACTCAGTCATCCTGGCTGCTTGTTGATAACATGACTGATGCTACAAAGACCTATCACAACACAGATCACACCAGTTATTGAACCTCAGAGCATGTCCTTCAATGTGTTTCTGCTGTAATGGAGATGAGCTGAAAGGACAATGAATGCTTACTGCTCTCGGCTCCCAAGATCCACTCTGCCTGTTTACTCCTGGTTCCTAGCACAGAAAATGATTTGCTCCCCAGGGAGTCAGCAATGATTGGTGCAGTATTGAAAAATGTGCTAAAGGTTGAGAGAGGAAAAAATGTTCTCTGACTTCTGGAGGGAAATGTCAAGTGAAAGAACTTGAAGCACAGGGTGTTTGGAGGAAATGTGATACTCAAAGGTCAAACGATTGGAAGTAGGTTGAGACTAGCAGATTTGAAAAGATAGGTGAATGTATTCAAGGTTAGGAAGATAACAGAATATACAGAAATAATAGTAGGACTGGGAAATGCTAATAATACATAATCCTGCAAATGACAAGAAAAGGAAGAAAGGTCAGAACAAACCAGTACTTTTTAAAAGTATCTATGCTTCATAAATCACATAAAAATCAACTGCTCTGTTCTGAGTAATCCTTGACTTTATTTTCTCTGTCCTAGGATGTATGTAGGTCGATGTGATCTGAAATGGAAGCGGAATCATTGTGCTTTCAAGGGCTTGCTTTCCTATACTTTGCTTCAATGGCTTTCTTTCGTGCATCCCTTGGGTGTGATAATGGCATTCTGTGAATCATAATAGCAGTGCAGAGCTTAATTAATGTTTGCAAAACACTTAGATCCTCAGATGAAGTGTGCTATGTGCATTTGGTGCAACATATTATTGCCAATAAGCAGAGGCTATTTTTAATTCCAGCAACAACTGATTTTTGGTGCTTTGTTTTTATCACAAGAGCAGCCACATGAGGATGGCCAGGAAGGGTCATGCCAAGGTTCTGCTATCTCACTATCTCAGCTTCAGGAGTAGCAGGTGTTTAAGGAACAGATCTGCACAAAAGACAGAGGCTTTATCTGGCAAACTCTCCTGGCTTCTAGAAACAAATTTTTAAAGACTTTGTGATCTGAAGGTTACATCCAATACTTGTCCCTGAAGGGAATTCTTGTCCCTGCCTTTTCAGCCAATGCTTGGTGAGCCAAGGGATTAACCTTGCGTACCCTCTATAGGGTGTTCTTCCCTGACTGAGAGAGAGAAAACAGAGGAAGAAAATAATATATTTAGTCATTTTAGTTGCAAGCAAATCTCCATCCACCATGGTGACAAATGTATTTGAGTCACTAGAGTAAAAATTATGTGATATGTGGTACTTTGACATAACTGGTTATGGAAGAGCTCAGCATATGTCCTTTTAGGCCCCAGAAAAGGATGAGTTATTCCTTTAAATTTATTAGAATCTTTAAAACCACAGATTCCTGTCTGAGGAGACCTAAGTTCTTCATTCTTGTGAGTAAGACAACTGGATATAGAGGCATTAGTTCATACTAATAACATGTTAAAATCCTGGCTTTTATATAAATTAAAGATCATCACCTCTATGTAAGGAATTACTTTGCCTTGCCATTGCCTCACTTTTCCCCTCCCAGCTAACAGACAGTGTTTTATGTATCAGCTGGCAGCAGTTTTTTGCCTCCAAAATGGAAATATTTGGAAATATAACATATATACACACACACACACACACACGTATATATATATATGTACGAATGAACTGAAACCATTTTTATGTTCAGTTGGATTATAATTTTCTTAATTTTCTGATTTGCTCAAATAGACTAATTCCGGATTTAAAAACTTTGCTAAGGGAATTCTCTTCCATTTATATGGGGAAACATATAACTTCTATGTGAAGTTATGGAAATATTTAGAGAAGTGTGTAATGAAAGGGCCAATAAAAATGTAAATTATCTCAGCTGTATTTATTATATATTTCACCTGGTTCTCTGGCAATGCTGCTGATTTTGATAGCAAGCAGACGACTAAATATTTTGTAGCATGCCTTAAAAAAGTATGAATAAACCCATAATATTTGCATTTAATTATCTGCCAGAGAAAGTATCTCTTCCATTTCAAATTAGTCAAGCAGACAGTATATGTTCACCAAAATCTTTTTATCTTGTACGTGAATTTTACTCTAGGTGGCAGAATTGCTCTATCTACAGCACACAAAGAACAGATTAAGAAACAAAAAATGGTTAATGATATAGATCTCCCTAGTGTGAATAATTCTTGTTTCCTAAATCAGCTGCCTTATTTTTCCAATAGTGTCAAATGTATCCGTAAGCAGGTAGAATTCATAAGCTGTGTTTTTTAAAGGAGAAAAAAATGATAAAGTGTTTTCCTATATGAAGAGTGCCTGGCTCAATTAGAAGCTGCAGAATTTTTTGTAAAGTATAATTGCTAGGAAATGCTGATACTTGCAGCGACTTTGAGGTAATGTGTATGAACTGCCGCGCAGGTACAGTTTCCTAGGAGGGGCTGAGGCTGTGGGAAGAGCTAATCTTTCCAACAGTGCTATGTCAAATTCTTTGCATATGATGGGATTAAATTGTAACACAAAACGCATGTTAAACAGGGAGATGGGACACTTTAAACACCTTTGTAAGGAAGCTGTTCTTTCAGGCTGAATACATTTGTGTAAACTGCTCTGTGCATTGAAGAGCCTAGAAGGATTGAGCCCCTCTAATGGTTACCTAGATAAACACTTCGACAAAAGCTCCACCCTAGATCCTAATTCCAAGAATTTTGAAACATTAGATATAATTTCTTTGTTGGCCAGTGTAATATATTTTAAGCATAATTTCTTGTGTCTTCCTGACACTGTTTCTGAGCTTTAGATTATGGAGGAAAAAAGGAGGGCAGTGAAAGATTTCAGGAGGAAGGAGGTTTAAATTAGGCTCTTTAGGAGGTCAGACATTTCAAGTCTAGAAAATCTTTCTGGAGCTGTGGAGGGGGGTAGAGAATTCCAAGGATGTTCATGTTCTTCCATTCCCAGCTTTAGTGATGCTACTCTTCTGTTTAGTACATGTTTTCATTGCCCATGTTGTTAGGTTCCCTCTCCATCCATGGTGAGTATGTTATTGCTACTCCTAAATGAAAACTGTTTAGAAAATAAGCTTCTCAGTGCTTACCATTTGTTCTGGATTTTGTAGCAGGGTTGGTGTTGTGGGAGTTAAAACACTATTTTGTAGTGCTACTCCCAAGACCGATGTTTCTCATCTTTGCAAGGTGGAGAGTGTTAGCTGGACACATAAATGTAAATATTGAAATATGAGGGAAAGAAAAAGTATTCTTTCTTTCAAAGTTATGCTGCATTTTACCAAAAGCTTTCTCTATTTTTAGTGGTTTAAAAAGAGAGTAAAGCATTGGCTTGCAAGCCTCTCCTTGAAGTTGGAGAATGTATAATTTTTTTTCCCTCCTTCTCATAGAAAATAGAATTGTTTACTACATACTTGTCTTTGGTTTGTGGACCACCTAGACTTTTTTTCTTTTCTCTTATTGGCTTGTTGCAGTATAATCTACTTCTGAGTGTTTTGAGTTGAAAGCACTTTTTACTCATGCTGAGTAGAACTTTCCTTCCTGGAGGATTCATTGAAATAAAATGGAGCTGCTTTGTAAATGCAGGGAATATAAATCCTCTACAAGAGTATGAATGCAGTCCTTGCCTGAGCACACTAGAAGCAAGAATAGAAGGTGGAAGGCTCCCATGGCTGTTTATCCCTGGATATTTCTGAGGTGTACTTTTTTACTTGATTTCACTTTAATCAGCAGTTTGTAAGACTATGTGGGTGTATGTAGAGGTATGTCAAACTGATAGTGTGGGGAACATGGGAACACTTTTCTGTAAGATTATCTGGTCAAGGGCTTTGTCAAATGTGATAAAAAGGAGAAGAGGGAAGCAATAACTGAAACACAGAGACAGACCTGGCAGACAAACATAATGGGACAAAGACAAGAAGCAAACAAAAATGAATTAATGATCTGCTAACAAATGGGCACTTTAAAACTGATAAGGTTGTAAACCTGAGGATCCAGGATGTTGCAAAGGGTTGTTGGTTCTGCCCACACTGGTGGGGGAACGTGAAGGGGAAGGGAGTCAAAGGGGAAATGTGGATATGGACAGAAAGGGATTAAAAGGTGTTGCTCACTTGTAAACAAAGCCGGTCAGTGCTGATTGAACCCTACACTGATCACAGCCTGTCTGATCTTCTGATCAGATCATGTCTTAAAGGTTTGCTGTAGAATCCCTTCGTGGGAGTGCTGCAAAGACCAGGTGCCAGCTGCTGCGGTGCTGCGCGAATGGATTTGGAGCAGCTGGAGTCAGAGTGGGGGTGTGGGCTCCCCTGGCCTGTGATGTCACCCACTGGAGCCAGTGGCATCTTTGTGCCACCCTTGGGAGCGTGCGGGGAGGCCTCGTCCCCACCACTGTGTCAGGAGCAGCGAGTGGGCTCAGTGCCCACAGCTTGGGGGGGACAGTGGGTCAGAGCCTGAGTGTCCCCCCAGAGCGGGTGTGGCTGGGTGTGCTCACTGCAAACCCTAGGCAGGACCAGCCACCCAGGAGGGGACCTGGAGGATGGCTGGAGGGCCCGGGATGTGGGCAGGGATGCTGGGTGGACAGAGGGGCTCTGCTGGTACTTGGGGGATGCATGAAGGCGTGTGTGTGCTCTCAGCAGTGACCTCCTGTCTCTACCAGCTGAAGAGGTGGAGGGCACTTGGCTGTCTGGTTTGTGTTTTGGGAAGGTGTTGAAGGCAACACCTTGTGTGTGGCAGCCTGTGTGACCAGCCCTGTCAGCTCTCTGGATGTGTGTGCAGCTTTGCCAGTGGCTGAACCTGCAACTGGAAAAGAAGCCACATCCCTTGGCTGAGCATAGACATGAGTTCCCATGCACTGGGCTGGGCCCCAGGGACCAGGACAGAGTCCTGGGCTGGAGTGCTGGAGGTGACTGTTGCTCCCAACACCCCCTAACAAACCTTTTATGTTAAAGGGAAAATTAGGAGAACAATCCTGATGAGGGGTTTCTTGCCTTTTTTTTAAACTGTGAACAGCAAAAGTATGTATAAATAAAAAAAATTTTAATGTAAAAGTTTCAGGAAAATATCAATACCTGAATTTATGAAAAATGTGTCATTCAGCTTGGCTCAAAGGCTCCTAAATATTTTTAAACAGGAATGAAAGAATGTTGTGTCTATTTCTGAGTTTCATCTTTATTTATGTATAAATCCTCAAAGCTTATAAGTTTAGCATTTCTATAGACTATAAAAGCAGCATTTTATTGACTAAAACTTGTATGAATTTGCTCTCTTACTGCTTCTAAAAAAATAAATCAACCGCATTACTAAATAAAATTGAAGACTGCCTTCAATTGCTCAATTTGTTTGTAGGAAATCTGTTGTGTTTACTTTTCAAAACTTTCCAAAATTTGTGATATATCTTTTTGGGAATATTTTGACTCTCGAGGGATTTTGGCACTCTGCATGCTAACTAGTGCTACTGCAATGCAACCATTTGTCATTAGGGAGTCTTGAAGGTCTTCAGTATTAATGCTGCTATGCCCTGCTTGACATGACAAGACTGGTGTTTCTATAGATTACTCATACCTTGTTGTCAATGGGAAAGGTCATAAAAAACTGAATTTTTCCTAGTGTAATCATATTTCTTAATTTTCAGTTTCTTAAATTTAAACAAAATACTTTCTCCTTGCTATAGGAGAATTGAACTAATCCTCCTTAGGTAGTAAGTGCAATTCTTGTGCTGTTCTATTTTGGGAGAATAGGTATATATTATCACCTCTCTATAAAACTGTTCAGAGGTCACCTTTTGTGACATCATTTTTCTTCTACTTGCTCTAGTCACCGTGAGGAGATTCTGTTCTCTGTGAAGCAGGAAGCTCTATGCTAATAGTGTTTAATGTGCTTTCCACAGGGGTTTGCTATCAAGTAACATAAAGTGATGCTCAGGAGGTGAGGGTTACTACCTTTGTAGCTGTTCCCTGTACAAGAGGAATGTCACACTCTTACATGTTTTTAATGTTAATGAAGCTATCTTACAAAAGGATTTTTACAGTGTTTTATCAAGCTATTGTACAAAGGGTTTTTGACTGTGTTTTATGAAGCTATCATATAAAAGGTTTTTGACTTTGCATTTTCTCCCAGTGAAAGCATAAGTGAAACCTCAACACCCACCACTTTACCAAGTACTATGCACAATTTTATTTATGTGAGCTGCAAACAGTATTGGTATCTATTCCATCCTTATTAACATAGCATTAGGTAAAAGTGTCTTAGCTTCTCTCTGAGATGTCAGTTTGTGCACTTTGACCTTTATATCAACGTTCCCCTCATTTTCCTCCAGCAGTATCATTTCAGTATTTTACTACTCAAACAGTGATTGAAAAGATTTGCCTGCCCTCTTGAAACCAATGTGCTGTGCTGGTGACTGCCCACCTCGGTAAGCTGCTGTGCTGCTGCAGAGCCCATCATGGAAAAACCTGTGCAGGGTTGTTGCCAAAAGATAAGCTGGCTGCCTGCTGGGGCTGCTGTAATTTAACTGAGAAAACCTGGAGACAACTTAGTAGTAAATATTTGCTCAAATATTTTGCCTTTTAATCAAAAGGGTTTTTTTATTATTCTCAATTTGGAGCTATTCTCTGTGGAAAACACATTTTAACAGAAGCGCAAGCCATTTTAGGGAATACTTGTAACACTGTATGTGTATGACCTATAGAGAGGTGTGAGAAATCTGTGATTGCATAACAAAGCAATATAATGATTTATAGGTCTGATGATTTTAGACTTACAAAGAGCCCTGACAGGCAGAAAAAATAATTTGAAGTTGAGTAGTTTTCAGAATTTTATCTGAAGATGTATAGTCTATGCTGCATCTCAAATCCAGTCATTAAGGGAATAATACAACACAGTAAATGCTGAAAATGAAGTAAATGCTGACCACTCTCTGCATTAATAGGGGTTGATCAGAATAAAGACAAATATTTTGGAATTAAAAAGTGTTTCAATGGAGTTTGATGCATGGAGTTTGATGCATTGCTTAGGTATTAATTGTAATATTTCATCACTGTTGCAGTACCTAAAATGTATCCCTACCTGAAGTTGCCTTATATCCTTGCCCTTAAAATGTGCTGTGTATGAGACATAACTCTCCTTACATTTTGAAGAAGGCGGGGTCCTGGTCTTTTTCCTGCAGCCACTGGCAATCTGGCAAGCCTTTTCTGCATTTGAGCACTCCTGAAAATCAGGTAGTTGTTCTGCTAGCATTGCCTGTCCTTCTCCTAAACAGTGGAGATATTGCCTAGACCCTAATGCCTGCTTTACCTGTGTGTTTTTGGCTTGAAGTGTTTTTCACTACCTGGAAGAAAAGGAAACAGCTTATGTCATTACATGTATTTCAAGGGACAGTTCTGTTTCAAAGGGATGTGCAAATAGGGTTTGTCATGTTACAGGGATATATCTTATCAATTTACAACTTTTGTAAGGAAGGTACGCTGAGAAAAGCAGCCTCCAGGGGCAAATAATGAACGGAGTCTTAGGGGATAGCTGATTTATTCTTATCCTCATAAGAGGGAGAGATGCCAAGGGATTTGCTTTGGTAGTGCTAGCTGTGATTCCTTACCTGTTGAAAGAGGTCATCTAACTCAGCCTAGGCACAGTAAGGTGACAGGTTTTTGGAAGAGGAGGAATAACCTTTGCATCTAATAGAGATTCAGCCTTCTTCAAATTCCATACAGATGCACCATTCATCTATTGTCAGGGAATGATTAATACTAGAATATTATTAATGATTAAAAATGGCAAAGTTGAGATTGGATAGGTGGCCCATGTTGGAAACTGAAGGATGCTGAAGGATTATTTTGTCAACAGTGGATTGGAGATCCTTGAACAAAATGGATCCATTTATAGGCTGGATTTTCAGGAGTTATGGAATTTTTGTTTAGTGGTGGGGATATTTTTGGTATTTTTTTTTTTAAAACCTAAGCAAAGATACTACCTGAAAACGAAGCAACTTTAAAATTTTACTTGTCACAAGACATTTTTCCTGACTGAGAGGAACATTTGTGCTTGCAGTCTTACTTAACAGAATTGTAATGATGTGTATTTAAAATCCAATTCAAAGGAAAACTACTTCTAAAAAATAAAATTATGGGATAGACAGAGAATGGCGAGAAACAGCAAATCATATGGAGAAAAAAAGACTATTCCATTTAAAATTATGCTTAGTCTCATAAAACTCTTATCAGAGCAGACTCTCTGGCTGCAGGGAATAGTTTGCGGGGTTTTTTTCTGCAAACAGCACAAGAATGGATTTTGAAGTTTGTTCAAAATACTAAAACTCTCTCCATCTCATGCTGAAATAGGTTTTTAAGGGTCTCTTGTACCTCAGTAAAAATTTGCTTGTATTTTGGTAGTTTTTTTTGCTTTTCTAATGTCTGCTGAGTAATACATATGAGTACCTGAAGTATTACTAGAAGAGGCCTATATTAGTTCTTGAATCAATGTGGAAAAAATACCCCAAACATTTCAGAATCTGATTACAAAAATATTTTCCATGCACTTCATCTGAACAGATTCTTAAAATACAACATTTATTCATAGAACTTGTAGTGGAAGGACTTTAGACAGCAAAGAAACCTGTCCTTCCTAACGTAGAGGATGGTTGAACTTGTCTCAGGCTCCTCCCTTTCTGGCAATAAGGGTCTGCCTGCTTTACTGCAGATATAGATTTGCTATTTTATTAATTTTTCTTTTGAAGGCTTCAGGGATTTTCTCCTTTTACATTCTTCCCTGTGTGATGGTTGCTGAAATGGGGAAGGTAAAAGCAGGGGAGATTGAAAGTAGCCTGGTGTAAGCCCCAAAAGCAGCTTACCTGGCACAGTCACCTCTGGGTTCTCTGGATCTGTGTGTCTCAAACAAAGCTCCTGAAGCAGCACACATGGCTGGTCACACAGAGCTGGGGTGTCTGCTCAGTCTGGAGAGCAGCTTACACCCCCTCTGGGAGATGAGTGTCTCTGGAGAGACTCTACAGGTCATATGCACAGAGAAGAGAAGAGAATATAACAGTTATCAAGAGTGGTTGTTCTGTGGTTGTAACTTGGTATTAGATTTTCACTGTCACACTTTTTTCTTTCCCCCAGTTTTTTTTTCTTTCTTTCAAGGGTCAAATCCTATTAATTCTGAAAGTCATGTGGTGTTTTAGGTATCACCTTCACTCTCTTGTGTGCATATCTCTCTATGTGAGAATCTGCTCACACCCATTCTCATGATTTCTAGGCACTATCTTTGAAAATTTTGGGGACTACAAGCTTGTATTCATTGCCTTAATCCCAGTATGCGCAAATGTTACTTCTATAACTGGGAATGCTGCTTAACCTGAAGTTCTTTGTTTTTATCAGTTATGATAACCAAACAAAGAATAGGGAGAACGGAATATGTGGGTAGGAAAGGGGTCTACCATATTCTGTAAGCTCCTACAAAAGTCCAGCAATCATCTGTGAAGACTCCTTTCTCCTGTGGAGAATTTAGACACCACCACTTGTGGTGAGTTTGTATCCTAGTCATACCTATTCAGTATTGAAATCTATTTTAAAGCAATTTTATCCTGCTTTTTAAAGTACTGCCCTGTCACATTGTGTAAAGAGTATAAATACTGTGGTGGGTATAGGAAGGGAGCAAAAAATCTATTTCCTGATCTACACATTGAAATCTTCCTAAAATTTGTTGATGTGGTGTTTTAGATTATTTTTTTCCTTTTGCTTACTATTGGACATACATTTTTGTGAAATTAAACTATATTGTCTTGTGTAGACAAGACTCTTGTGTACTCTGTTTATCCATGTGGCACTTCAAAATTAGCTTGTTGAAAATTAGAGACAATCAATAACTTTTGGTTTTGACATAATCTAAGTGGTGTTTAGTCACGTGGCTCTGAATGGGGAACAAATTTTCCTGAAGGTTTTCCATAGCTTCTTTCTGAGGGGTAGACAGAGCAGTATTCTGCAGACAGTGTCACTTTCAAATGACATTGGAGTAGCCTTATTTCACAATGTTAAAAAAGGTCAGAGACTGTCATTAGAGTTACTTTTTATTTGGAAAAACTCTTTGGAGTTCTGAAGACTATGCTCCATTATTGTTAATTTAAAAAAAAATTCACTCAGTATAGCCAATTAAAAAAAAACTTACGCAAAGCATATTAAAGATGGCATTAAAACTGCCTGTAGCAATGTTCCCCAATATTGCTGGCCTGGGGGTATTGATATTGAATAAGTCATGTGCTGCAGGCATATTGTACTTGGTGCCTCCCTTCAGCTTAAATCCAGGATTTTAGTTTCCTCTGCCGGTGAGCGCTGCTGGGGGGTATCGCGGGCACACAGCGCTCGTAGGGCTGGCCCACGGTGCATCTCCCTGGGCTGCCTCTTGTCTGTCACCTTTGTGCTACTCATTATGGACTCATTCCCAGAGTTAGCTAAATTCCATGAAACATTTCATAAACTGAAAATTAAGCTGGCAGAGAAGTATGTGGCGTGTGCAAGATCTTCATATGATGATGTTACTAATGTCTACAGGTGGGCACAACCATGCTTCCCCATGCAATTTTAATGTTTAATAACATCCCAGGAAATTAAGCAAGCATACTACTGTTCCCTGAAAATATGGGGATATTAAGTACAATAACATGTTAGTCTGTTCAGATTCTGAGTTGGCATTTTTAAGATGCTTAAATCTGATTTAAATTCCTTTTCTCTAAACAATTGCTAGATCAAAGAATAGACATTTTTTGCCTTTTTTGTCTCATATAGGTGTTGCACATTAACACTGCACACTAACTGTGAGTTATGTGGTCAGTTCTAAATTGTTGATTTTCATCCAATTACACAATTACAGCTGAGTTTCATGGCTCAGCTTTCATTCCTCATGAGTAGCTGAGGCGGGTTAATGTAATAACCTGCATCACCTTAACAGTCTCATAATAATTTTCTTTAGTTTAATATTTACATAGATTAAAATATCCACTTTTTATTGGATTCTTTACTTTATGAGAACCCCAAACCAACCCAGCAAGCTCTTCATACTCTGATGGAGAGAACAATGAATGTTGTTCCTACAACTAGAAAAGAATTTGCCACTCTGATGCATGAACATGAAAATGTTTCTCTCATGAACTCGTTGGAAAGCCCATGTCACATTAATGTATGCCGTCATTTACACGATGTATTGGGTAAACCTGGAGCTACTAACACTTTAACTTATTTTACAGGCAAAAAGCAACGTTTTTCCTGCTTCCCTGGAAAAATGCTGTGGAATTGGTTGTGTCTATGGTACTTGAAACCAGATCAGATATAGTGTCTAGTTTAGACTAAATGATGTCACATTTTGCAAATGTTAAGCTAATTAAACCCCAAATAGTGGAAAAGAAATTCCACGCAATTTTTATTATTTAGTTTTAAAGTCAGATTTCGAGGATGCCTCCATGAGCTTTATTTAATTGTTTTCTCTATTCACTAGAGAGCTGGTTGAGATAGGAACAAGCTTAGGCATGAAAAGTTCATCCTAGGTCCTGAAGTTTTTAGACAGGGATTTAAATGTATATCTCTATCTTTATAAAATTGCCAGTTTTTATTGTCTTCAGTGCTGCATCTTGTTTTCCAAATGACTGTAAAGTGAGATTTTTTTTTTACATGCACTGAAGAAAAATAATTGTGCCTGAATTGTCTGTGTGGCAATTTATAAAAGTATGCAATTATTATTTTAAATGCTTGTAGGTAGGGCTCAATTATGTTGGAGTGCAAACAGAAAGCAATAATTAGTCCTCCTCTCAGAGATCCTATCTGTTAAAAAGACCTGATGGAGGTACAAGGAGAGGAAGCAACATAGTGGTGACAACTGCTCATGTTAATATGATTGTTTAAATGATAGGATTTATTAAAGTTTTGCTGCATCAAAAGTCAAGAGAAGGCAGCAAATATGTGTCAGGTCCTGCTCTTCTGCAGCCAGCTAGGAGAATTCTAAATCCGCTACAGTCATGAAGATGAACATTTGGATAAAACACTGAAGTCTAGAAATGTGATGAGGGAGGAACAAGGGTGTCCCCTGGTGCTGGGCTCTCTGTGTTTATGGCAGTTATGTGTTCATACAGGAGTGCACTGTTGTTTTACAGAGCTGCTTCCCCACCAAAAGAGACAGGGCTGGACACACCTGGGGAGCCTGAACCCACCAGAGTGTGGCCACAAATCTGGCACGATAAAACCTATCGGACCACTGAAACCGTGGTGTGGAAAGGTGGTGTGAGCTAGAACCTACAGATGCTGTTGGAACAGTATCTTATCACTCTTTATGGTTTTTGGAGGCTCTCACAAACATGTCTTGGGGCACTTAGATCCTGGCCAGCCATGTTACCTTCACATAACAGACATCATCTTACTGAAGGCCAGTAGTAACCATTTCCCCTAACCTTGGAATTTCACTGCTTTGCTTGGGAAAATGGATTTGTATTTCACCTGAAAATGAACTGAATGCCTTCCTGTAAACCTACTACAGAAAGGACTATTTCTGCCTATATTTGGAAATGGCAATGCAAAGTAGAAAGTATTGTTGCCTGGGAAGGTCAAGATTTCAGTTTATAAGCAAAACACTTTTGCCAATGTAGCTGGTGTAAAACAAGCTTGGATTTCTAGATGTTTGCAAACCTAGGGCCTGCTGGCTGCCAATGCTTCACAGATAGTGTTGCATGTTCTGATACATGGTTTGGCAAAGGCATAAGCTTTTACTGTCTATGAGGTCTAACTGGAAACCACTATCATTAGCATTGTAGAAGAGAATTATTTATATTACATATTAATTTATATATTACAAATAGTATGCAAGATAAAGCTGTATTATGCATATAAAAATTTCAATACATATGCACATGCACATGCTTGTCAGTGCAATGCTATTAATTATAGGCCAACTGTGACTGATCTGACAATCTTATGGTATTCTCAGGTATAGCTTCATGTGTTCTGATGATGTGAATTTCTGCAGTAATGTCTGTATTTCTTTTGAGAATGCTTCTCAGAGCTCTGTAAGAGAGTCTACAGATTCTGAACTTATACTGGCCTACTGCAAAAGATCATTATTAATTTTTAGGGAATAATTGAAATAAAGTTTGCAAAAATCTAGGCATGCCTATGCTATTATGACTGTAACAGCTGCAAAAAAAATCCTCATAAAATCAACAGATAAAATTTTGAGCAATAGAAAGACATTCATAATTCCTTTGAACGCATTGAGTTTTGAAAATAGTCTGCAGCACAATGCAGTTGGTGGCCTAATTTTCAGGACTGTTGAAGTTAAACTTCTCTTCTGTTATCAAACAAGAAACTTCTATATCACTAAGATGCTTGCAATTTCATGACAAGAATCTTTGTGAGGAGAAAATAGTTAACTGATTTTCATCTGATCAATATGAAGCTGACCTGAATTCTTTGCTATAGCAGTTCCCATGGAGGTGATGAGCTGCTAGATGAAGAGTTTATACTGGTGTTATTTTTGTTCCTTCACTTGTGTATTATGTGTATGTGATATAAAAGAGACTTGAATGCTTTCTTTGCTTCTTTCTCTCTGCCTAGAGGAGCTTGCAAGCTTAATGTTTGGTGCATGCCAGAGAGTCTCTGGCTCTGCTGACTCTCTCTTCACAAGAATCCGAGTGATGTCTCCCAAAGACTATGTGTAAGTTGCTGTTGTTGCCCAAACAAAACCAGCTGAAGATTTTTTCCTTGTTGTTCATGAAAGGAATGCCCATCTTTTTGCCCATACTTTTTGTTGAATCTGAGATTATCTCTGAAATGATCTTTATGTATCATGATTGAATAACCACATCCACAGCTTGGGGAATATGCAGAGGCAAATTCTTGTAAACAGTAGTCAGATAAAGAAAAAAGACATACCCAGATGGGCTGTGATTTCTAACACTACAGTCAAGCACAATGAACATGCAGATCAAAAAGAAGCATGGCTTGTAGCTGTTTATGGAAATACAGCTAGGAAGAAGCTGTGAGGAGCAAGGTTTAGAGATAAAAATATGTAGGAATCTAACACAAAAGTGTCTTGGGGACAATAGATACTCCTTGCTTCCAAAAAGGCTTTTCTTTTCTTCTAGTCAAATGTTTTATGAGAAAAATCCCTTACCTTGGAGCAGTTGTATGTTTCAATACGCCTTTGTGCGAAGGAAATCTAGGAAGGGTTAAGGCAACTTCAGTAGCTGGAATTGAGGGAAGATCTTGTGTCTGATCAAGAAATCAGCAAAGAGAAATGACTTCTAGAGATGTGAGCTTTCCTTTCCTCTACTACTAAGATAAACAATGCCTATATTGTCTAATTTCTGAGAAAAATTAGTCTGGATGTGTTGTTAAAATAGATTTTGCTAAAGTTCACTGATCTTATTGATCTTTTTAGATAGCCTCACATGCTGTACAGAGTAATGCTAGAAACAGACTTCAGCAAAAGCTAGAAGAGAGACCATCTGAAATGAGGGAAGGAAAAGCTGTACCTGGTGACTGTACTTCATGGAAAAAACCTTTCCTTTTAATAGAGTCCTGTCCTACACGATTGCTGGGTGTAATAGCTGACTGTGTTAGTGTTTAATCAGCTTTCTCCATGCTATCTGTGAAGTGCAGGATGATGTTTTATAGATTTGTGGCTGGCGGGGATGGGAAGTTACATAATATTTTTGAGCATCTCACTTTAGGTACTTGCTTAGGACAATAGCAATTTAATTCTCTATTTGGGCAGAAGTCTCCCAGGTTTCATTCAAATTCTTGATTTACATCAATGGAAATGTTGGAATCAGTATTTTTCTGAGTCCCGAGCATAATGTCAACAAAACTGGAACGAGTGCCTTCTGTGTGTTTTTCTGTGAATGTAAAAATGTTAGATTTCAGAAGTTTTCAAACTGGCTGGTGCTGATATGGTAGTGGATCTGGAAAACATTTAGGAAATAACTTCCTTTAATGACAAAACTGTCTGCAGCTGTGAGCTAGCACTGAGAAATTATCTCTGCCCTTGAGTTGCAAACTTCTCTTGCCATCTACTTATTCTATCTGTTACTCGATGCTTCTACCTTAAAGTGGCTTTAGTATCTCTCTTACTGGATGTTTTGAAGGCTGGCACATGTATAATGCTTTGAGCCTTTCAGATCCACAGCAAAAAGGAATTGCAAAGGTTACTAGTTTTACTATTTGCTGGCAATCTGTATTCCTAAGGGTTAATACAAAAATAACTTTAGCTTAGCACAGTTGTCAGCCAATTTAAGGTGAAGATTTCAGAGATTAGTTCTGACAATCCTGTGGAACACACCATATGTCATCTTTTGAAAACTGAAGACAGTATTCCTTCTGGTCTTTGTTGAGAACTTAATGAGGTTAGAGAAACGTCCTCTGTCTTTTGCAAGACACAAGAGTAGAAGGCCTTGATTTGAAAAATGCTGATCAACAATGTATCTTTAGTGAGAAAACAAATTGAATTATGCTGCTGTTTTTGTTTCTGTCGTGTCTCTTAATAACAGTTTCATCACAAAATGATTTAATTGTAATTGTTCGTAAATGCCACAATTTGTGACAAGCCAGAGTGGAATCCTGTAGGGATGACTGATTGTTAGTTTAGAGTTTGCTTACTCCATTTTAGGGCATCTAACCCTGACGGGACAGACTAATAGCTATAACAAAGGGGCAGGAGCTCTCAGCTGCAGAGCTGCTTCTGGTTGGGGATCACTGGAGGAATGAGCCACAATGTTCCTCTGACTGAAAGGACTGACATGCCAGCATCCCTCAGGCCAGTTACAGTGTGATGATGTTTTCATTGTTTCACTGCTTTGGATATAATGAATGTTGCTGCTATGACAGAAAAGTAGTCTTTATTATGAGAAAAGGGACTGGAAATAAATTGTGCATCCAGCTGCCTTGCTGGCTGTGTATTTTGCTGTGTGGGTCTCTTAAATGACAACTTGAAAGCAGCCTGGTTGCTGCACTATGTGCTCTGATCATTTTGGATATGTGTATCTCTTTCACCTACCAAACAGCCAAAAATGCTTCTAAGTTTTAAATATTAGAAAATCAGTCTTTAGGGTTTGGCTATTTTTCTTATGTACTTAATATTCTGTCAACTAATTTGGACTAAAATACTTGTATTTTGTATCTATATCTAGCAAGTTACAGTTGAGAAATACTTGTAGATATTTTCCTTCCTTTTTAAATAAAAATTTCCTCTTTTTAAACAAAAAACATCCACATTTTCTGCTGTTCATTCGATCTTTTCTTCTTTAAGCAAACTTAAATTTTGAAATACAAGATTTAGAGATGATACGAGGATCTTTTTAATTTAAAACTAAATCAGGAAAATAAAGGAGAGCTCATCACTTATTTTTTCTTTCCCTGTTGAAAGTATTTCAAGCAACAGCAATGAGAAATATGGCATAAATGAAACCAACATGATGTTAGACATAAAGTAGTTTTCTGAGACTGTTGGATTTGGATCAAGAGATTGGATCTTCTGATTTTGCTATTGATTTCCTAGGTGATGATGTTTAACTTCTCTGTATATTTATGCAGGAGCTGTTATCTACTAGATTTACTTATACTTTGCATCCATATTTTTTCATTAACTGACATGTGGAGGAAGGGGAAAAGTAAATAAGGTGCAAAGGGAGACACTGACTCCTTACTTATCCAATTGCTATCACATTATGAGAAAACTTGCTTTCTGAGAGAGTAATAACCTGCAGAACACAACACTGATAAATCTAAATGGATTGAAGTCTGTGTATATTTAAGAAGAATGGTCAAAAGAGCCAAGTGGCACAAAGCAGAAACGGGATGAGAAACAGCAGTAATAATGAAGGCAATTAGTTTACTTTCTCTGAGAGAACAAGATGCTTGCTGCCAGCTAAACATCAAATTGCCTGGCAGCTGGGGAGAGGGCGTGAGGGGGCAGGAGCAGAGTGGTGAATTGGCAGGGGTTATCCTTTTCTCTCTTTCCCAAAGAAGTTCTGGGCCTGGAGCAGGTGGGAGAAAGACATTCCCTCCTGCAGAAGCAAGGCTGACCTACCTTCCAGGACAGAGGGGATCTGTGCTGGTGAGCTGAAACTTGCTGCAGGTGGCTCTTCTCTGGAGGTGTTCCTTGAAATGCCTGCAGCCCAGATCCTGGGGATGAATTAGTACTTTGCTAAAAGCCAGAATATCAGGATGCCTTTGAATCTGATGAGATGACTTCTTGACAAGGTGAATGAGACAGGAGGGTTTGGTGAGCAGGGATGGATGTCTTCCAGAATATGAGATTTGAATGTCTGATTTCTACATTGAAAATGTAGCTCAGGGTGATGGCTCAGTCTGCCTGTGATGTGAAACACAAAGTAAGAAAACAGTGATGTGCCTGCTGAACTGAGAAAGATAGAAGGCTAGAAATGGTGCCCTGGGGCTGTTGGCCTGTAGGAGTGGATTACTAGTAGTTGAATATAAATGGAATTTAAATTCTGTGATGAAACTGTCCTTGGAAGACTTTGTAGGAGATACATTTGGGTCTTAAAAGGCAACTAAACTAAGAAAAACTCATCCTCTCATATTCCAGAATCTAGCCTGTGATGGAAACTGTTTTCATTGAGCAAAGCTAATATAAGCAGCTTTATTTTTTCCTGATTGTAAGCTATGAGGACAAGGTACATTTGAGTCTTCTTTTTAACAAATATTATTTACCATGTCTTTGCTATGTAATCACTCATAAATTCAGACAGAGTGTAAGGCCTTCCTAGCCTAGCTTTAGGAGTTTCAAGTAAATGAGGTCCATAAGACTTACATCTGCTTAACAGAAATCTTTTCATATGGGGAATTATTATCCAAATTAAAAGTGTTTCTATGTACATTTTGTACAGAAAAAGCAGGAACAGAGAAATGAGCCTTTGCTTTCACAGTATGTATATGATTTATCAGGCATTGCATTCTTTCCCTGGGGAAAGGTAGGTCAGCTAAAGCATGCAGTGGGGATGCAAGGTGTTTTTTTTATGGGGTTGCCTGTTTTTTTCCTCCTTTCTGTTACCTGAGATTTTTTGTACACATATGTCAACATAGCTTTTGTTAAGACTGCTTTAGAATTAGCACTATTAAAATAAACTATTGGATTTAAAATTTCTATGTTGCTAGGATGAGTTCTCTGTTGTGGTAAAAAATTATAAATTATTTTCACAGAAAAGACTAATGCATGAAAATACTCGTTACTGTGAGAGACGACAGTTCTATGGTATTATATTTCGAAAAGCTGCCAAAAAAATACTGTATGAATAACTAGCAATGCTCTGAAATGTCTAGTGCTGTGCCTGCAAATTGCTCCTTGGCATGAAATGTGTTTTGCAGCTGTTATAAAGGTACATCAAAGCCTGGGCTGGGGGAAAATTCAAACTGGCAGGCAAAGAAAAAAGTCCTGGGTGCAAATAGTTGATCTGCCCAGAGTGAGATGAAGCCAAATATTGTTTGTTCTGCATTGTCTGACAGAAGCATTGAGCAAAAAGTACACGCAGGCCAAATTCGCTGCTTGCATAAACAAGCTGAATGTCACTGGAGTCAGCTGTTTGCACCAACAGTGAATTTGCCTTCCAGATTTCAAATGATTCCTACATTCTTTAATGTCAGAACATAAAACAATGCTCATTACAGGGTCTAAATTAACTAATTATGCAAGTTTCCTGTTTCTTGCTCCAGAGATGGGAGGAGGGCTCCTTGTACTACTGAGGAACCTTCTGCCCTGGTTTATATCACTTGGATCTGGCACAGGGAGGTTCTCTGAAGCTGTGCAGGGAGAGATGGAGATAAAGGCTCAGGGTCCTTGCTCAGATGCAAAGATATTCCCCTGGCAAGGCCCATGGTGGGGTCAAACTGGAGAAAACAAATGAGCCGTGAGGCTGCAGCAGGGGAGGTGAGGAAATGTTTTTATTCCCTCTCTCTTGACTGGGTCAGACTTGGAGCCCTTGGGTGCTGCTTCTCCTTACTTGTGCACATGCCACAGCCCTTAGCTCTGCACTGTCTGTTCAGATCAGTCCTAGGGATATTTTGAATGGACTGCTCTAAGGCCTGCCCTAATTCTGCTTTTCTTAAGCCCTTTGGGGTTGGTGGATGGGTAGTGTTGGGAGCCTACATGGGGTCTCAGTGAGGGGCCAATCAGAAATTTTGTTGCTGCCACCCGTGTCAGCCTTCCTTCCCTCTCGTGCTCTTGCCCTGTTATCCTGGAAACAGTGGAGGTAAAAATCCAGAGAAATCTCTTCTAAGTAGCTAATACTTTACAGGCTGCATCCTGACACAAGGGACTCGATCCTCACCACATATAGAAATGCGATGGTAATTGAAATCTGGTTTATTTTCAAATCCCTAAGTATTAATACTAACACATTAACTTAATTTACAAGCAAAGAGAATAGTTTTGCCTGATAACAATGGTGTAATACACCATCCACATCTGTTATGTGCTCCTCTGGGAGTTTCTCTCTATTTAACTCTCTCTGTAATGATCTTGCTTTCACTGTTGTTGGGTTTTGTGTAATTACCCATCTTACAACAAGGGCAGAAATTAGTTTGGTTTCTTTTAAATTTTATTTTAATGGTTCTTCTTTAAGTGACTTCATGTTCTTGAAGGTCTGATTGTTTAAAATAAAATGATATCATAACCCTTTCCTTCCCCTAAACAATGAAATTCTTTTGTGGGGACAAGTTGCATTGAGAGCTTGTTTGTTTATTTTCCATCTGGCCACTTGCAGAAGAATATAATTCTTGTTACTTTTTGAACATGGTCAGTTTTCTACAGAATTTTTAAAATATATAAAATTCTGTGTTTTGCACAGGCACAGTGAAACATTTTGCTTCAGAAAAATAACTCGTAGTTCAAATGTTTTTGGATGATTCCACTTAATCATGTTCTTACCTGCTTCCTCATGGGAGCTAGACGTAACTCATGAGCTGAATTGCCTTGCTTTGCTCTGTCTTCCATGTCATCATGGCCTGCAGGAGAGAAAACCAATAAAAATTAATATTGGAAACTCCTATGATACTGGAACAAGCTCTTTTTTTTCCTCATTAGTTTTACTCTGTTTTTTAACCTTTTATTGAATATTAGTGTACTCTGTGCTTTATAAAACATATGACAAAGATTATGCTATGTGGCTCCTGTAAAATACCTGACTGAAAATGCAGGATGAATGAAGCTTAGTGAAAGATCATGCTTTTAGTCCTCCACATTCACATGTTTCAGCAAGGTGAGTTTTTAGGAAGTATTTGAATGAGAAGTAATCGTTCAATAACTGTGGATTGCTAATGAGGGGAACAGCAGTTTTTGCTTTGCCTGGCAAAAAAAATTTAAGCTCCTGAGTGAAAACTTGGCATTGGGGCAGAAATCATCATTTTATTTGAAACTGATTCTGTATATAGTTAATATGTTTGTTCTAAGGATTTAGCATCAGTAAAAGGCATAAATTATTTGGCAGATGAGGAGTGTTTACAACATTAAATAGTGAAGATTAATGTGCCAAAGCGATTCCCATGTCAATGCTGTCCTAGAAAACCCAAAACTTACTTGTGGAACCTGGAATAGGACTTTGAGAAACAGGCAATTATCCTCTGATTTAGGGCTAATCCCCATCCAGAACCAGTGTGGAACATGCTTATGCCACTAATATGAACTACTGATGCTTCCCTGAAGGAAGCTGTAGCTTTTTGTTTAGGAATGGCACAGAGACAAATATCTCAGCAATGCCTGTGTAAACAAGAGACTTAATAGATGGGAATGAAAAAGCTGGTTATATGAACTTCATATTTTGGCATAGTAGCTTCCTTTACTGTCATAAAGTTCCTGTTTATAAGCATATTTTAGGCCTCAAATTTTTGTCTATAAATGAAGATAAAATTAATTCTATACATCACATGCAGGTACTATGAGGAAAACAACCTTAAAGCCTGAAGTGATCCATTTATTAGTAAGTGTTTTATGTTAGAAATGACTCATGGTGAACACAATCACTAGGAAAAAACAAAAGCCCTCCATTTACTAGTCTATTTCTGCACAATTTTGCTTTTGCACATAAATCACATGAAGGCAGATCTACTACTGGTTTCTAACTAGCACTTTTTATTCCATGTGTATAGGCTTCCAAGCTTACCAATAACTTCTTGAGTTTGAACTGATTTGGCTCAGGCCCTTAATGTGATCTACTTTCATGCCAGTAGATATAAACCTATGTGGAACGATGATACTTTGAAAACCCTGTTGTCTGTCAGTAGGTCACTTCTTGAGCTATGTTTCTTGATTTTCAGACCACTACAGTCAATATGTATATATTTTTTTCTACAGGCTACCATTAAACCAGCTATATTTCCCAACTGTTTTTTACTTCAAAATTATATACGAAAGAGCTTTAAATTTCTGTTATTGGAGACAAAGGCAGAACTGCTGGGAGGAGGTGCGGAAAACTCTGGGACTTTGAGCACTATATTTTCTGAACTGGAACTTTCTGGAGGTTGTTCATTTTACTAGGTTTTATTTTAAAAGTAATGCCATAAGTTTTGGGAGAAACTGGAGGCATAGCTTCCAGATTAATGGCATTTTTTAAGGAAGGTGCATTTTTTTATATGTGTAGTTGGATTTTTCTAAAGCAATTCAATATAAAAACCTTGTAGAGCTTGGTCTTAAAGCTTCATTTCCATCTGCATTGACTGCTTTAGTAGATCTTTGGATAAATGTCTAAAGAGCTTGGAAGGCAGAATAAGTATTTGATCCACTGAAATCTTCAGCCTTCTCCCAGGAAAAGATCAAGAGCAAATACTATTTTTACTGCTGCTTTCGCATGTATGAATATTACTGGAAAGACATTTATAATAATGCTCAAGGAGAATGGGTGTCGCATCTATTATGCAAGCATTATAATGTTTCTAAACCAGATAAAAATAATGTTCTCAATAGACACTACAAAATGAACTCCAATCTAATTGCTCTCAACACTATATTAAATCACTCCCATTTGCACCTCGCTAATGATTTCAGATGTTCAAACAAGCCATTTTTAAACTGATCAAAGTCTACTGCGGTTCTAACACTGATTCATTTCACCATCTAATCAGGTCTCCGACAAATTCCTGAGTACTCATTCCCTTGGAAGTAATTTGCAAGTGGTAATACTCAGGGTATTATGAATTGGTGCAACATCCAGCTGCTTAGTAAAAGATACAGCAAAACGCCTGTGTTGAGAAGAGTACAAAGGATAAGCTCACTTGGCCAAACTCACTGTTCGTGCTATGACAATACAGCAGACTTTGCATGTACACTTGGATGTGGCTTTGCACCTCATTCTCAATGTTTTTTGTAGATATACAGCTGTTACAGCATCTCAGGATATGAATGCCTCTGGCATTCTTGTTTTTTAGTGATTGCCCCCACTGAGACTTCTTCAGAGGAGGGTTGAGATGAGGCAAGCATTTCTCTGGCACTGTCCTGTACATGTGTATGACAGGTGTATGGAGATGTATGAAAGTCTAGCTTTACTGGACAGGAAGAAGTTTTTTTGTTTGCATATTCCAGGCCTTCTAAGGCTATTGCTGAATAAAATTCTTCTGGGCTTCCATTGTTTCTTGTACAGGACCTCACAACTCCCATATATTTTCCCAAATCCTGTACTTGCATAGAATTCTCTGGAAGTTCATTCTCATCTCGCCTGCAAGTTGTGCTCAGACTGTGTTTTACAAAGCAGTGTCTTGGACAACAGCTTTGGATTTTGCAATGTGCTCCTAAAGGAATGTTTATTTGTTCCCTCATCTAAATGGACTGGCCAGTGATTGACACGGATCTTTTTAAATAGAAACAGGGCATTAATTGGTATACAGTAAAAACCTGTTAAATTGACCACAGAGTTAACCATAATTGTAATGCAGTGGTAACCTTTAGGTTGTACTATGTCATTTCATCACCTCTTCTTGGTCTTTCACTTTAATTTCCCTCCACAGAAGGCTGTTTAGCCATGCATAGTGAGGAATTTGCAGTATTAAGGTGGACCATGTTGAACAGACTAGTGATTTTCCAATAATTTGATACTGCTATTTTTCCAAGGAAGATTCAAGTATACTTTTATTTAAAGATAGAAATAATTGCTTTTCATATCCATTTTGCTGGTTTTACTGACAATGCAATTTCCAGCATTTTAAGGGGTCCAAAATAAAGATCTGCTTATTGTACTTAGATGTCCTTTATAAGTTTTTAGTAGAGACTTTACTGATGCCAGAGCTGAGCTGACATCTGCAAAGTGGTGTTTGCTAGCCTGCCACTTCTGCTCAGGAAATACTAATCAATTGGACTAGAGCCACTTAGGATGCTTACATGCGAAAATTATGGCTGTTCTTCATCACTTGTTAATTAAACAGACAAAATTCTATCCATAGTTAAGGTCAGACATTCTGCTAGCTAATGACTTGTATGCATTGACTGAAACACTGCAGAATTTTTCCCTTAGTGATCTTTTTAAAATACTTAAAAATTGAGAGGAGATTGCTAACTAGATAATAATGGTCTTTGCACATCAAATTAAGTCCAAATATGCCACGTTGTTGGCTTTGATTTAGGAATGATTTAAAGTTCAAACTTCATAAAATAACACACCTCAAATTTGAATAACTCAGAGAACTTTGCAGATACAAATGGTTTGGATAGAAATAAACTTCTCTTGGGGAGGATTTAAAATAGGAAATGAGTTTGAAAAGGAAACAAAGAAATTAAAAATAGCAGCAAATGGACTCTAATACTGTTGTAACAGTTGACAGGGTACAGAAAATGTCTTATGAAGAGTACAGGAAATTGCATGTAAAACCAGTGAAACTGTGAGAATTTTTCATACCTGTAAGTAAGGCTACTGCCTACCTTCATCCTGGCTCCCACCTGCACACACATTTTGAGAGTCCCCTCACACAGGGAGTAGGCAGCAGCCAGAGCAGAGGCTTTCACCGAGTCCTTGTGGAAGTTATCCTGTAGAATTAGAGAGGGCACCACTCCTTGTCTATTTTGCCGCTGGGTCTTGGATCTAATGGGCAGATTCCTGGTACTGGTAAGAATTTGCTAGACTTGTTGCACTAAAACCAGATACAGGATTAGAGTGCAGCCTGCTCCAAGGGCCTGAGCCAGAGGAGTAAAATTTTGCTGGGGATGTGGATGGATCTTGATCATCAGCTATGGGGGCAAACCTATGAGTTCCCATTTATGACGTGCTTAAATGGAGGTTTTAAGGCTTTCTGCAGAACGAAAAATGTGGAGCTGTTTGTATTTAAATTTGTCATCTGAGAAAAAGGTTTATTCTCTCCTTCAAGAGAAAAATTCTGGAGCTTTAAATTTAGTCTTTTACCCTGCCTGACAGTAGAAGGTGTCTAGAAGGCTCCTAACATTTGAAATTTGCACTTGCCTGGCACCTTTACTCCAATGTACTCAACTGGGAACACCAAATAGCAGACCAGCCTGGATGTACATATTTTACCTTGCATTGAAGCACTGTGAATAATTATCTTAAAAAGATAGTGTAATTTCATTAAAGAATTATTAGTGCTCAAAACAGCTAAAAGATATTTTGAGGATCTTTCAACCGAGTACTTTGACATCAAATTCCATCTTAGCCTTTGTACAAACATTTCCTACCCAAATTATGCTAAAGGGAAGCTGATATTTAACAATAAATGTTATGAAAGGATATCTGTGTTGTGAAATGAAAAAAAAAGTACCAGATTTCCAACTTTACCCACAGAATTTTGGCAGATTTCACAGTCATTTTCCATAGCTGGAGTACTTTATCAAAGAATGGAGATAAAAGATACCTGAGAAAGAGTTGATATATACTGCAGGCTTAAATAACATTTAATTTTCAAATCTAGAAATGAACCAGTAGTGTAACTGAAAATACAGCTAGAAATCACACATGTTTAAAATATTTTATTCCTGTTATAAGCATAGTGAAATATTGAAGCATTTGATGAACAGCAGTAGGCTGTGTTTTGGAGTTTTTTTAATGATTAATGCAGTGCCACATTGATAAGTGATGTGATTGCTATCTTTCCTATAGTCTGGCTTTTCTAGCCATAAAATCTCAAATGCGGTGAACTATATTTGCACTTAAAATGAAATAAATTTGACTCTTGGCAACAGAGGGACTGCATGGATGCAGAATAGTGTACTAGATGAAGTTCCAGTCACAAAATGGTTTTATGGACAAGCTACTCTAAGCCTATTATGAGAAGAGCTACAGCAAGTTGTTATGGTAACTGGAGCTGTACAGTAACAGGGTAGGATTAAATACTTGATTTTTTTCCCCACGTGGACTTCTGTGAAGCATTGTTTTGCACATACAAGAAAGAAAAAAGCATTTCAGAGGAAAATTAATGAAAAATAGCTCAGTTGAATGTTTGGATAAATTGGCTGTGGTACTTTTATGAAATGCCCTTACTCTCCCAAATGACAGGTCTTGTCTCCCTTTGGGCAGAGATGAATATATTTACTTCACTGAAAGTCAATATTTGCTTTGATTGGATGCTTTTTAGTGCATTGCTGCTTTTTGCTGTTCCAGTTTTATTATCGTTGGTATGGTGATACTATTTCCATAGTTTTGCTTAGAGGGTGTTTGCATCACGAAATTTTGTGTCTGTGGGAAATCATGTTTATGTTGCCATACTGCTGCAACAGGGGCCTGCTGCTGGAAGGACTCAGAAAAGTGGTGGCTGTCCTTCTTCCAAAGCCTATGACAACCATGTGGCATTTTGGTTATTCTGAATTCCCTCTGATAAGGATATTTTTCTTTCATAGTTTAAAACTCGCTTGAACCATATTTAACAGGGATGTAAATGTATGTTTCTATGATAATTTTCAGTACAAGTAATTTGTTTGATTCCTGCTTTTGTGTGTGTGTAAGACTGCTTGTCACTCTCATGCCTGTTGGATCTCTTTCATATGTATTTATGTACTATTTTTGAGGGAGATGCTTTTTTTTTCAGCAGTATATCATGGTGTTTGACAAGTTCCTAGTAAGTTCTTTGTCTTATGGGAGTCTGGTTGTTTTTGTTTCATGAATTATCTTTTAAAATTCATTTTGCAGATTAAATATGTTGACAAACCCTATAGCACTTCTATCAGAATTCTGACTTTAGCTATCTGAACCTCTTTTGAATTTAAAATGTTTACTAATATATTGCTAGAAATGCTGAAGTTTATAGAATTTAGTTTGCTAAACAGGCTCCACAAATTGCCTTGAACCCACTGGTTACCAATCCAGTAGGATTAGAACTGGTCTATTTTGTCATGAGTGTTTTTTTCCAAAGTACTTTACTCTTATCATTTGCAGTCTGCTTGAATTATAGAAGTGCTCAGAAATTAGAGCTAAACTTTACTGACCATCAGAGAAATCCTCTGGTTCTCTAGTTGTTCTCCTCTTTGTTGTTAAAGCCTAGAGTTATACAAAACACTACAAATCAAAGGTTGAGTCAATGTCTTTCAGAACAAAGGGGGTCTCCGTTATGCTGATATTTCTTGTAATGAATTCCCCTCTTCAGATTCATAAATTCAAGTATGTGCCACTTAAAAATTTAGGACTGAACATTAGGGAACACAAAGCAGACAGTGTATATAAAATATGCCAAGAAATAAAAAGGAATAACAGTGCAGATTGCAAGATATCATCCTGATAGAGAATGATAAAATATGCATGGTTCAGATGACAACAACACAAATAAAATGCAACATTTTACAGAAGTGAACCACAGCTCCTGACACAGCTCTGGCACTATCATGCGGCTGGTGATTATTCAAATGTCTCCATGATTAATTCAGTTTGTATTGATGCAAATAATCCTAGAGGAGACCTGTGAGAGCTAATGCATTTTGCTTCTGTGGCTTTCCATTGATAGCACAAAACAGCAAAGAGGAAAGTAATTTTCATGATATTAATAATGCGATTGCAGAATCAGGTCATTTAAAAGAATGGTGCTGACTCAGCTGTAGTAGTGCAGGGTTGAACATGGAGATTAATTCTTGAGCATGCTACATAAAAATCCGCTGCTGGATATCTCATTGCACTAAAGTGTATTTCCTCCTTTGTAGGAAATATTTAAAATGACAGCAGTTGATTTGATGCCTTCTTTTCTACTGTTAGGAATTCTTTTATAACATCAGAGCTCTTTCTCTTGAAGTATTTACCTTTATACAGTGAGAGGGGGCTTGCCTTTCTCTCTCCTCCTTTCCAGGAATGGAAACTGGTTCCTTCTTTTATAATTCTCTGAAGGTCAGTGAAAGTCTGAGGGGATCATAAGTGCTGTGCATGAATAGCTGTCTCAGCCAATGAATCTTATTAAAATCAGTGATGAGAGAGTGCAAACATTTCCTTTTTTTGAAAGGACATCCTCATAGATGTCACTGGAGGCAGGCTCCTGGCTGGCTCTTGCTAACTTAGGTAGTTCTAGTGGCAGACATCTGTGCATTTGTTTCATTTTTTTTAATGACCAGGCCAATAAGCTCAACAGATATGCTAAAAGGGTGATTCTTGCACCAATTCCTTAGAGAGAGGGAGAAAGACAAGAAAAAATATGTGGCCATTGGGTTTTTTTAAGTGCAAGTTACAAATGCACCACATAAAATTTTCCCTATACTTAAAAATGCAAAATGGAAAAGGTTTAAGTAAAAAATGCTTAAAGCAAGGCTCGACTTGTGGGTTTTTTCCCTTTTGTTTTGTTTGTTTTGTTGGTTTTTATGTGGAGTTCTTGGGGGTAGGCTAAAAGGATTAGAGAAGCAATTTCTATACCTTTGCAATGTATTGTTTCCACATTAGTGATATTTTTCTTGCTTTTATAGGATGCAGGAAAAGCCTGTTTATCTCTTGTGGAACTGCAAAATTAAAAATTAGCTGAAAGTTAAACATACATTTGTCTTTCTAATATTTCTAACATTGCATTTTTCTGATCCCAACTAATTTATATTTAAATAATATATTACTTCCAAAGTAAATAAGTAAAGTAACACAATATAGAAAAAAATTTTCCTTTGTTAAATGGGGTCAGTTCAAGATTCTTGGAGTTTGAGCTTGCTAGTGACCAGGAAAAAAATGAGAGGGGAGCATTAGTGAAGAATATTAGGAACATCATCAAGTAATTAAAGACATGAATATTTCTGAGATTCTGTAACAATATTGGAAGTGAGAGACTTATTTTTCTCCTTAGCATCTTGGGTGGTAAATAATTGGACTACTTGGGCCTCCCTGCTCTTGAAAGTAAAGCTCATATTTTCTCGCTGAGAGTTGTTTCCACATTTTGTGGTTTAAAATAGGTCAGATATATGCCATTGCCTTTGGCTGTGTATTGACTCATACCACATAGCTACAAACCCACTGTCTTCTCTGAGAAAGTTGCAGCTTGCTCTCTGGGAATACAGGCTGGGGCTGAGGGAAGGACTGATTTTTACTGAGAGTGCGGCATGGTAGTCTAGCTGCCACAAAGCCTTCCTCCACAAGTATCATCTCAAGTTTCCTTCCCAAATGCCAAGATACTTTTTGGGTAGGATTTGAATGGGGGATTGTGATAAAGCCTTTGATGCTGATCCAAATCATCTGACTCTTTTGTTACTCCCGCCAGGTTGGATTTGTACACTGGTGCATTGCCAGGCATGGCCCCAGCTGCCCTGCTGATGCCCAGCCCATAACAACCCCAAATGCTCTCCATTCAACTTCCCTGGCCCTACTTGCCCCTTGGCGTTCCCCCTCTGGGTGCAGGTCTTACCCCCTCTTCCCTCTGTGCTGGAAGGGGTTAACACTGCTGTGTGCCTTGCTGACTGGCTCCTGCAGTCCAAAAACAGTGAAATGCAAGCCCCTGTAAAAGGCTTCTGCTCTCTATTGCTGATGTCCAGACCATAATCATGGTCCTGCTGCCCTGAGGGCTGTCATGGGTCCCTGTGCAGCCAAGGGAAAACGGAAGGCAAGAGCCTTGAGAAACTGCACTCCCTTGTCTTGTTTATGAAATAAGATTTACTCATGAACTGATCATAAATTTATGAAAAACATAGTTGAATGTCAAAATACTACTGTGTCAGTCTGTACTAGGCTTCAGCTGAATTAAATTTGGGTTCTGTACTATTGAATGCTGAGATGTGTGAAATTTGGCTGAGGACAGGACAGTTGTTATCATATTTGTCTGTGCTGAAGGACTGAAAATTGGTATATTGCCTCCAAGTTTACACAGGTGGGAGAATGATGTGGAAGAGTGAATCATATAAATTTAAAATAGGAATGAAGGCTAAAAAGGATTGTTTTAGAGTTTGTTTTTGCTCTTGGTGTGACTCCATTTTTAACTACTTTATTATCCTCTGTAGTTATTTTTTGCAAAGACATTTTTCAAGGATTAGTTTTTGTTTGGTTGCAAATACTATATGGCAGCTGGAAGCCTTTTTATGAGGCTTTCAAAAGCTGAGAAACTGGTTGTCAATGTGTGAAAAGTTCTTTGCTGGTACTCTAAACTGCCTTTCATTAGGATATTGTATATTTAATGATTGCTAGCCCAATGGGGCATGCAGAATTTCCTGCTGTGGTCTTCTGTAAAATTTATTGAAGAAGACATTGGAAAATGTTGCTGGTATGCAATGATGCATGGAAAACATTTGCAGTTGTGTAAACGTAATGGAAATCCTCTGAAACAGTTGCTAGATTAAAACTAAGCCAAGCCCTTGGTGATTCTAGCTGAGTTATATGCACACAGATATTGGCAGGTAGGGTAGGTGTTAGGTTTTTATCACTGCCTTTAAGCAGCCTTTGTACACTGGTGCTTTCAGATCCAGGATTAAA
Source organism: Ploceus nigricollis (assembly GCA_013399945.1). Taxonomy (NCBI): domain Eukaryota; kingdom Metazoa; phylum Chordata; class Aves; order Passeriformes; family Ploceidae; genus Ploceus; species Ploceus nigricollis. The sequence continues at coordinate 470,099 of VXBC01008766.1, read as the reverse complement.
GTGTTTTTCTTTTGGGAGAGAAAAGTAAAATCTTGTTTTCTCACTTGTTTGCATGCATGTGCAAAATTACAGAACAGCAACTAGAAATTGGGCCATACAACCTACGAATAGAATTCCATCTTTCAACACTTAACATAAAATTTTGAGATGTGGCATCTATCATAAATCTTGTTGCAGATTTTCTCTGTTTCTAGCAGTATGTTAATTTGTCAGAGTCTGTGTTGAGTGTTTGTTTTGTTTTGTTTTTTTCCTTAAATTTGTTTTGTTTGTTGCCATTTTGGAATAGCATGGCTCTCAGAATGCAGATGTCAAAACAACCAGTGAACTGGATTCATTGGATCAAAAAGGTCTGACTGAGGAAAATATGATGTAGCTCAGGCTAGAGTGGAGCTGACACAGTCCTGAACTAAAGCTACTTAAGTGGTTTTCTGAAGTCAAAATGTTCAGGGATAAAAAGGCAATTTTTAGACCAGTGACTGGAAAGAAAGTGACTGACACAAGAGCTGTAAGAAGTAGATTCTGTATTGGCCTAAGCATTAGGTGGTATTCGAGGGGTACTTTGCAGGCCAGACTCTGCTGCTCTTGCTCTGAGCTAAACACTGGATTGCATATTACAAATACATTCCACATTCCAATTTCTAGCCATTCAGTTTGTTCATGAAACTGTGGCTCTGGTTATTCTGCTGATGTGTTCACTTTAGATTTTAGTTGTAAATCCTGAAATTTTAAATATTTGGTCCAAGACAAACAATAGTATCAAGAGAAGCATGCTTCTGCTAACTGACCTTACATATGGCTCCATCCTCTCAAGAGGGTCAATCCTCTTCTAGACCTACTGAAAGTTTACCTGGAGTCATTACAAAGATCCATTGGGATGGTGTAGTTGACTGTGACATTATGCAACCTGACAATACCTAGAAAGAGCTGAGCTAAGATATGAGCAATTTAATGCATGGTAGAGTGCATTGTTCAGTTGTGTAAGGTGATATGACTCCAATCAAAATGATCTGGGGATGGGGGCAAACCACAACCATATGGAATGCTAACAAGATACATGCAAGAGTTTTAGTTTAGACCTGAGCTGTACGTTGAAGTCATTTCAGCTGCAGTACAGTTTTCTCTCTGGGGAGGATGAACTCTCTGTGTGTGTTCTTGCACAATAGCATCTGAAAGACCCTCTATCATTCTCTGTACTGTCCTGCCCAGCAGATGATGCTGGGAGTCTACAGCATATACAATCAATATATAATTTATGTATTTACTTAATTGAAACAGCCATGTTTCAATTAAGTAAATACATAAATTATATATTGATAGTCTGTCAGCAGGCCACCAAGATGGACTGCAGGATATGTGCTCTTTGAGAGAGTTGGGCATGTACACGGTCACATAGAGACTAAGGAGTGATCTAGTAGATATTTATAACTACTTCAATATGGGGAGTTATGAAAATTAGAGAACCAAAATTCCTCAGAAGGTACAGATGATGTATCAGGAGGCAACGATCATGATTTCTGCATGAGGAGGGTCAAGTTAGTCAACCCATCTTCCCAGGAGTGCAGTGAGGCACCCAGCCAGGTGACTATCTTTGGGGTGTTTTCCATTGATGACCTGATTCAGTTCTGCGGACAATCCTGCTTGGAGGGTGAGACTGGACTGGACAGCTCCAGTGGTTTCTTGCGAGCAACCTTTCAGTGATATTGTTCTCAGTTTTCTTGACCAAATTTGAACCCATAAGAGGTTGAAGGTGTTTAAACCAAGCACAAGTTTCAGAAGAAAGCCTTCAGACACTGTCACTTTGGCTCTTCAGGCAAGTAAGATCTATTTCAGCAAAGATTTTTTAATAATCTTCTATAGGAACCACAGTAGGAGTTGCTGCTTCAAATGGAAAGTATACTTTTTTGACCTTGACTTGTCTAAAATAGGCACACAGCAGCATGTATATATTTATGCAGGGAAAAACAATCCTACCAGATCGTAGTTTGCATATGTAATTTGGTTAAAGGGAAGAGAATGAGAGAACAAGCTGCTTGTGGCAAATATAAATAAATTAATTCATTACTGCATAGCAGTTCTTGCTGTGACATTATTGGGTGTTTTCAAATCTTGTAGTACAAAGTCTTATTGTCTTGGTTTGACCAGATGGACTAATGATCTTTTGGGTCCTGTTATCTGTAGTCTAATGACACTTTAAAATTTGGATTCTGCACTACACCAATTTTAAATACACCATTAAAAGACACACATTTTCTTGGCATTTTTTGGAGCATGATTAGTGCTTTATGAATGGAAAAAAAGTGATTCTTGATAAGTCTTTGTGAAGATGGTACTGATGTAGAAACTAAGCAGAGAGAAAAACCACTTGCCCTGGACTACACAGTAAGTCAGGTTCTTCTGTCTCTTTATTAATTCTGATGATAAAATGGATGTGAAATAATGCTTACACTGATCTGGAACAGCTGTTGAAGATCTTTTAACAAAGCCGAAGTAGGAATAATGTCAAACCAAAATAGCTCTATAAGTAATTAGGCACAAATTAATAAAACCACAAAAGGCAGAGGCATACTATAATCTCTGATTTAATCCTGAAAAGAAGAGAAAACTAAGAGGAGTTAAAATATTCTTGATGTATATGTACAGTGGCTTCTGCCTGGAAATTTAGATTCATCTCACCAGTGTAAATGCTAAATATCTAAAGGGGCAAATCGAAGTGATTTCTGTGAGGCAGGATGGGGAAAGCAGATGCTGCTATTCTAATTATAAGGACATCTTGTCACTGAGATTTGCTAGCTGGATGTATTTATTGATTGTCAATCGGTTTTGGGTTTATTTGTGATAGTGATGACCGAAGGACTCTCTTAATATTTTTTTATAATTATCCAGATGAAAATATTGTAACAGTTTACCAAATTTTCAGCACACAGCTGAATAAACACTTCATGTAATGGGTGAGCAACTGGCTCACAAGTCAGAAACAGAGGGTTACAGTGAATGGGGTGACATCAGAGAGGTGACCTGTCACTAGTGGGGTTCCACCGGGCTCCATCCTCAGCCCTGTGCTCTTCAACGTCTTCATAAATGACTTGGACATGGGACTGAGCAAGTTTGCAGATGATGAAAAGCTGGGAGGAGGAGCTCCCTCAAAGGCTTGGAGGCCCTGCAGAGAGTCCTCAACATATTAGAAGGCTGACCAATCACCAACAATATGAAGATTAACAAGGAAGAGTGCTGGATTCTGTACCTGGGATGGGACAATGCTGGATGTAAGTTCAGACTGGGGAATGAGATGCTGGAAAGCAGTGACACAAAAAGAGACTTGGGGATCCTGATCGATGGCAAGCTGAGCATGAGCCAGCAGTGCCCTGACAGCCAAGAGGGCCAACCCTGTCCTGGGGGGCATCAGGGACAGCATGGCCAGCCAGGCAAGGGAGGGGATTGTCCTGCTCTGCTCTGCTCTGCTCTGCTCTGCTCTGGGGCGGCATCACCTCGAGTGCTGGGGGCAGTGTTGGGCACTGCAATATAAGAAAGATAGGAAGCTATTGGAGAGTGTCCAAAGGAGGGCAACAAAGATGATGAAGGGCCTTGAGGGGAAGCGGAGCAGCTGAGGTCACTTGGCTTGCTCAGCCTGGGGAAGAGGAGATTGAGGGGAGACCTCGTTGCACTTACAACTTCCTTGTGAGGGGAAGAGGACGGGCAGGCACTGATCTCTTCTCTGTGGTCCCAGTGACAGGACCTGAGGGAAAGGCCTGAAGCTGTGTCAGGGGAGATTTAGGCCAGATATTAGGAAAAGGTTCTTCACTCAGAGAATGGTTGGGCACTGGAACAGGCTCCCCAGGGAAGTGGTCAGAGCACCAAGCCTGACAGAGTTCAAGGAGTGTTTGAATGATGCTCTCAGGCACATGGTGTGACTCTTGGGGATGGTGCTGTGAAGGGTTGGGTGTTGGACTTGAGGATCCTTGTGGGTCCCTTCCAACTCAGCTTATTCTGTGATTCTGTGATTTCCTACACTACAATTTATTGGCAGGAAAGCTCTGCAGAAGAAATTAGCTTATCACAACATATCACAAAAGACAGGTAGATCCCTATACATCAAGAGTAATATTTAAGCATTTGAGAAACAAGCGCTTTCATACTACTGCAGTGTTAAGTTAATTAGTGAAGGAAAAGCAGAGCTCCTTTTGAGTGTACATGGTTTTGTAGGGAGAAAGAAGTCAGTGGTTCAAGCAAATGTCAGGTAGCTAAAAGCTCAGGCGATTTCAGATTTTTTAATGTAATTCTTGACAGGATTCTAAGTAAGTCCCAGCTCTTTATCTTTGTGATTAAAAAAAAGGAACAACCCATCTTTTCTTTCACTGTGCCACGGAGCACTGGCGATTTGTTCCCTCCCAAGGAAAACATGAGCAGTTAGGATGATGTACAGTGCTATGTCTGTGTGTGGTTAAATAACTGCAGTTTTCAGCAATATCTGTTGCTGTAACTGCTTAGTTTGATGCAGCCAGCTGTAACTCCAGGGACGGTATCAGGCCCTGGCACTCTCTTCCAAAGCCTCAGAAGAGATCAATCCACTCCTTAAGGATTGTTTCCCTAAGTCCAAACAGAGCCATAGGACTCATCCTTTCTTGCTGAGTAGAGGACGGAAGGTCTGGGGCCTGGATGTTCTCTGTGGGGCTGATGGCCCCCGGGCAGGGTCCAGCCTGCTGGGTTAGGTTGATACTGCAAGTGTCCTGGTGGGAGCTGGTGCTAGAGCTGGTCCCAGAGTGCTGCAGCCTCCCTGACAAGCTCTCCCTCCTCTGTCACAGCTGTGCAGGTTGGAAGGCTAGACAGCACTAGTACGACTTATTATGTTACATCAATCAAGGGTTTTATTGGATTAACTTCTAGTAATACACATTCCCAGAGATGCAGAATCCACTTCAGCCCCTAAAATTTGATGAAATTGCCTGGAGGGAGATAATGAAATGTTTTTGCATGAAATAAAATCTGCCAGAATATTCTGCATGCTCAGCCCTGGCACTGCTGTGTTAGGCGGGGATGTTGCCTTAAATGTGCACTAGGCGGCACTTTAAGACTGGTTAAAGGAAGCAGAAAACTTAGCAACACTAATTCCACATCATCATGAGCAGAGTAAACAGTCTGGTGCAAAACAAAATATAAAAAAAACATAAGCAATTAAATATGTATTTAGCAGCAAGTGTGATTCGATTTCTGTTTTTCCCGCAGCAACTGCACTTGCTGAAAGTGGACATGCAACTGAAAATTACATTCTTGTTCTAAACAGATTGTATCTTTGTCGTCTTGTTCTTCTAAATAAATGGACTTCGCTTTTCAGCATCTAGCAAACACAGGATCAGGTACTATATTTTTTTGTTAATCAGCCAGTGTCTCTACTGCTATCTGTGATGGTAGGTTTGTAATTTTTTAACTTCTTCATAGGAACTGCTGAAATGTCTGTTCTCCAACATTCTATTTTATTTCCTTCAACTGGTTTTGTCTGACTTAAGCCCATGCAGAGCCGAAGTTCTGTTCCAGGACAGCCCTCTAGGGTGTCTCCTGAGCATGAGAAACTGGTTTTGCTGCCATTTTAATGTCCATTCCCCTGCCAGGGATATGTGTTGCCAAAGTGCTTGAATTCTGTAAAGATTTATCTTGTTAAGCACATTAGAATGACATAAAAATCATAACTCCTAATTCTAACAGAATTTTCTCCTTCTGAATAGCTTAGGGAGGCTTAGAAGTAATCAGATTAATTTGATAGGTACAGATAAGCTAACGGAAGCATAGCTTTGTATAGATTACTTTCCACAAAATGACAGGTCATCCTTTTGCTAAGAATTTGATTTTGTAGTATCAATAAGATGTATAAACTCTGAAATGGTAGATAAGAATGACCCATTCAGATCACAGCAACAAGAAAATGTACAGTATGTAGCTGAGATGAATTAATGTCTTGCAAAAACAGTAGGTTTATACTGGTCAGCATATAAAATAACCAGGCAGTAAATGCAAACCTTTTTTAGAGTTTGTTGGCTACAGTGTCACTTTTTGCCTTTTTTCCTGCCTCTACTATGCATATGACTGCAGTTCATTGCTTCTGATACTGTTACTTTTGCTTATTTTAAGAAACTGGTAGAACTGCTCAGCATTAATGGATGCACAATTTTAAAATTTTTTTTGTCAGGAATTACTATTTTGTTGAAACTGAAACATTTTGTTGAAACAATGATTTAAAACCTTTCTGAGGAAGGTGCCTGAGCATCAGGAATACTGACAAAGTGCTAAAAATATGTTCATCCAAGAACAGCTGACAGCCAGGCACTGAAGATGAGTGTTACTTTTAGTTTGGTACTTATGCTGTACAGAGGCCTCTATACAACCTCTATATAAAGGGTTATGTAGCTGCACCTACTCCAAGTGCCATCCCAATCTGTTATGTAAAATTATTCTAAGAAAAGTCTGAGAAAGTCAGAAAACTAATGCGAACAGAGAGCTCTGCAGGCACAACCCCAGGGCAGCTTTCGACTGCAGTATCTGCCTAGTCAGATGTTTGCTCCGAGCCAGCTTCAGCCCGGAGCTTTCAGACCTGCTATTGTGCACCTATGCCTGCAATAAAATGCCCTGCTCCTGACGTGGGCACCTGGGCACTGCACAGGCAGGGATGTGTGCTGATGGGGCTGCTGGGGTACACGTGGGGCCACAGTTCCTGCTTCCTCTGAGCAGACAGGAGGCATACCTTTGTCTTTATAGTAAACAAGAAGAGTGTGTGACTGGAAATCAATAGGTTGAACTTAGCAGATGAGAAATGAGGTCTAATTGGTGATTAAACAACACGGTGTTTGAAACAGTTAGATGTCGATCCATTTACCTCTCTCCTTTCTGGAGGGGAAAGCTAGGTTGAAGAGCTTGAATTTCATGACTCTTGCTATGTCCTGAGATCCCTCATGGCATTTGGGGCTTTGAGTATCTTGGACTTGGGAGAGAGACAGAGACCGATCAGACAGTTTGAGTAAGAAGGGATCCTGGAGGTCTGGTTGTCTGAAATTAATGTCTCACTCTTACAGGCTCCCTGACCTCTGCTGTGACTGCTTCCTAGCCAGGTGAGACTGCTCTTCTGAAATATTGTGCTGGGAACCTTTGAACAAAGATGCAGATGGATGTTTCTTAGGTGATGGTAAAAGTGATATAAATTTACAAGGTTGCTGCCTCTTTGTCAGCTTTATAATCTGCTCCTTTTCTTTATCTGTCCATAATGAATTATGTGTTAGAGAATATCTTTGAGTAGTATTGAATAAGTATGTCTTGTGCCAATATATGAAGCTAAATGTTCTATTTCAAATATAGTTATTAGTATTGCTCTGGAAGTGTTGGTCTTGGCAGAGATTACCAATGGGTCCTGAGTAAATTTCCTGAGTTGGTGTTCCAGTCTGCACTGAGATGCTGTCATTATGCTGACAGCAACAACTATGTAGTTAGCTTAAAGCTAGTTTTGATGTGTCTGCGTGAACAGGAGTGATGCAGGATATAGCTGTGCATATGTGCAGGTATGTGTATGTATATCATATAAGTGTACCATTTGGTGTAAGATTCATGAACAGGTATTATATGTTCTACCTTTTTGATGTTGGTACTTCTTGCTTTGTCTTGTTCCCTTTTGTTCTTACAATTAACCTAGTTGATCCCACAGAATGGTTTGCTCTCCTATAAGGGACTTCTGTTAGCTCTGTTATCATCCTGTACGTTGTGCTTGGTGATAGAAAAGATTCCATGGCAAAACAAACAATCTTCCATCTAGAAATACCTCCTTTCAGGTTTCAGCTTCTTTTTTGCTTGTTTTTCTCTTTTCTGTAAAATGTTAAAAAATGCAACGGTTATTTTCTGCTAAGAAGATGAAGTGTGCCAGTTTTTGATTCATTTTAGTGCTTGATATTGTAAAGGCATAGTAAAATCATATTAGCCTCATAGATTTTGTTTTTTTGCCTAGCATAGTCCATTAAATTAACCCATAGGGCATTAACTGGAGACTTAAATTCAAGTCCCTTCTTTGTTTAATTCAGAGCAGGAGAGTGAACCTCTAGCTCTACTTTACTTTGCAGGTGTTAGAGTCAACAAGATAGATAGTATTTTCTTTTTCTTTTTTTTTGCCCCCTTCCCCCCCTTTTCTGATTCAAAACTACAAAATAAAAAAAAAACCTGACAAATAAAAATATTTTGCAAACTAGACAGACATTTCTTTTCATCACTGGTTCTAGAGAGTATGACAATATTTTTTCAGTTTTCCTAATCCTTTTGTTAGCAAATACAGTCTTGTATGTAATCAGAGTGGAGAAAGGATGCAAAAACTACAAAAATATTCTAGCACAGAAAACTTTCCTGGGGAGTTTTCTCATCTCTGCTATTATATTATGAACTCATAATTTTTTTTTTTGGTGAAGTTTGAAATCCTCAGTGGAAAATTACTGTAAATCAGAGTAATTCTTCCTGGGAGTTCTACTGCCAGCAAATATAGCTTTGAGTCCATAGCTAATTATAATGTCTCTGCTTAGGCTTTTTAACTAGAAGAATCTACTCCATCAGCAGTTCCCAGTGATTCCGGCGCAGTGCGGCATACACGTGTTCCTACAGCACTCCAGGGCTTATAGGTCATGATCCTTTTCTGTTATGGATATGAATGCATTCTTGTAATGTAGCTAAAACAGATGAGGGTTCCCATCAAGTGAACACAAATCTCCATGTAACGCAATGAAATGTCCCTGCACTTTGGTTGTGTGTTTGGGAAGGTGACCAAACTGATCCCAGAACCACAGACTCCGGTGGAAGTCTGAGTTTGGAGATTGTCCAGCCCCCTTTCTCCAAGAAGGGGTCAGCTAGAGCAGGTTGCTCAGGGCTGTATTAAATCTGATCTTGAATATCTGCAAGAGCCAAGACTCCACAACTTGTCTGGGAAACCTGTTCTAGTGCTTAATCTCCCTCACACTGAAAATGGGAGGTTTCTTTCTTCTTTTCATTTTTTTTTAATGGTTAAACCAGACTTCATGTATTTTAACTTATGGCTGGTACCACTGAGGAGAGTCTATTTCCATCTTCTTTACTGACAGGATCAGATATGAGCCTTCTTTTCTCCAGGTTGAAGAGTCCTAGCTCTCAGCTTTTCCTCACATGACCCTTAATCATCCTCACAGCCTGTAAACAGACTTGCTCCACCTCTGTCCATGTCTCTCTTGCACTGGGGATTCCAGGACTGCGCCCAGCACTCAGTGGCTTCACCAGTGCTGAGTGAAGGAGAAGGATCAACTCTCTCAGCTTTCTGGGCTGGCAAACCAGCGACTGCTGACTGCCTTTGCCACAAGGACACATTGCTGGTTAATTATCAAGTTGTTCATTCCCTCCTTTGCAGAGTCTCTGCAGAGCTGCTTCCAAGCTAGCTGGCCCCCATCTTGTGCTGATGGATGGGATTATTTCTTCCTAGATACAAAACTTCTGCTCTTCCCTCTTCATGACCTTTCTGTTGGCTCATTTGCCCAGGCTGTTGCGGTGGCTCTGAAATGGCAACATCTGGTGTACCAGCCACTCCTCCCATTCATGTGCACTCAGGCCCATGTTACAGGTAATTAATGAACATGTTAACCAACACTGGCCCCAGTAATAAACTCCAGGAGTACACTGTGAGGGGTTGGTGTCACCTGGACCTTGTGCTGCAGATCACAGTCCTTTGATCCTGCCAGTTCAACCAGTTTTCAATTAATCTTGCTTACTATCCACTAATCTACTCCATATTTCATCAATATGTCTATGAGAAAATTATGGAAGAAAGTGTCAAAATCCTTGCTAAAGTCAATATAAAAATGTCATCATAAATGCATACTGACTATTCTCTCCTTTTCTTTCATATTTTTGAAAAGTACTTCCAATTTTTTTGCTTCATTACCTTCTCAGAGATTGAAGTGAGGCCTATTACCTTGTAGATTCCCTGCCACATTCAGCTCCAGATGGGTTTTTTTGTACCTAACACCATCATTCCACACTTGGACCGTATCTCTGTATTCCTGCTGGGTCAAATGTCCCTTCTGCCACCTCTTATTATTTTTTTATAGTTGAGATTTTCAGGAGCTCTCTGCTACCTTTGTTTGACTTTCTGCACATTGGGGCAGACCATTCTTGAGTTTGGAGGGAAATGATCCTTGAAAAATGGTTGAGCATGAGCATGAGGGCCTGTGCATGTGAGGCTTATTACAGCTGTCTGAAGAAGGTCACAAAATCCAGTATTTCCTTATGATATTACTGATTTTGGTCTGCCCAATGATTCTGACTTACAAGCTGTCAGCTGGCTCATCACCCATCTGCTGTTTTCACATCAAGGGCAATTCTCCCTCCTTAACCATCCTGACCATCCAAATGGTGAATGCATCTGGATCCACCATTCCTAATAAGGTTTCCTAATAAGCCTGTGTTCACCCATTGCAGCACTTGAGTGAGCTACCCCCCATCTCTAACCAAAGGAGATTGTAGCCCTGTAACAGACATCTAATTACTTCTGCCTGTTCCCCATGCTGCAAACTTGTGTACAGGCACTTCAGAGAAGCACCAGTTTACTGATTTCAGAAAAAACATATGCAATCTGCTATCCTTTTGGCACTTCATTTGTTTGCATAGATTTGAGGCATCCTCTTCAGCTCAGATTGAGGTGTTTCCTGTTCACATCACATTGCATACTCGCCAACCCCACCCATAATTTCCTTTCTGCGTTGGCTGTTGCCAACTTCCTGGCCCCCTTGTTCCTGGTTTGAAGGTTTCCTTACGAGGCTGGCCAGCCTGTTGGTAAAGATACTTTTGCTCCACTTGTTGAGTGGATCCTGCTTCTTCCAAGCAGTCCTCAATAACCAGAGGATAGCAGGACTAGTTGCTTCAGTCACTGTCCCCTATGCCATATCATTACTGCTGGCTAGGCACATATAAAAAAATTTAACCCCTTTTCCACAAACTAATATACTCCACACCTCTCTGTAGCTCCTGCTGAAAGGGTGCTTGACCCTTCCTAATATCCTGATTAGGACTAGCACAACCTTTGACCAAGAGCAGCTATGGGATCTTGTTAGAAGCTGCTAGAGCTTGCTACAGACTTCAGTCTCCTGTAGCTATCCTTACCCAGCAGTGGCAGGAATCTTGGTGCCCCTCAAAGTACCCAGCAGTCCTCCAGCAATCCCAGGGGTTCAGAAAGGTCTAGAAGCAGGGTCCAGAAACTACTGTGCAAGCTGCTGTGTCTGAATTCAACACTGAAGGGGCTGGCTAGAAGCAGGTTCTAATTGCCTGTTTGAGGCATTTGTTTCTCTTCCTGCCTGTGCCTAAGATGCCCTGACTGCAAAACAGCAAGTGGGGACATAAATTGTACTTGTGCACTACCTCTGAACCAAGGCTTGACTGCTTCTTTTGTATTTATTATACACAAAAGGATAGGACATGGAATGAAAGACATACTTTGAATTTTGTCCTCAGTTGACTAGGTTTTTTAAAAATCATTTTCTGCATGTTTCAAGTTGCTCAGAAACAGCCTACTCTTGATTGAAGAAAACCAGAAATATACCTAATATTGTAGATGGCAGGAGACTCTGCCTGCTGCTGACATTTTGTACTGTTTTGTTATCATAAGTACAATGGAAGAGCACTCTTGTTGTTAAAAGTTTTCTTTCCATCTGCTCATTCTGACTTTAAGCATAAGCCTGCTTAACACAAAGGGAAGGCATCCTATCTAACAAGGAGAGGTTCAGGAGGGTTCACTGTAAACAAACTGATGGGAGAATATAAACAGGAGCAGTGTATTCTGCTACAGATGGCTTCCCCTCCCTCTTGCCTTACAATTTCCATGTTCATAATGAAATATTTTCATTCCTTAGAATTCTATAATGAAACATGAGTTAGCAAGAAATGGAGTTTTTGAAAATAACTTGAATTCTTCATTTGCTGCCCGTGATAGTAGATGACTGAAGAATTAAAACTTTGGCTTCACAGCTGACCTTGTTTTTGGGCAGAAGTTGGCTAGATCACCTTCCAACCTGACTATTCCTATGATTTCATGAATTATAAGAGATTCTATAGCAATATTTTCAACATAGCAATTTGGGATTGCTATATCTTGCCTAATTTCTAATCTTTCTGTAGTATTTCTTCCATAAGTTGTTACTGGATGAATGAAGGATTTTTTTATGTGTCCTATTTCCATCTAGAAGTTAATATTCAATTAGTTTGAAGATGGTTTGTGGGCTGTAGCACGTGTCCTGTGAGGAGTGACTGAGGAAACTGGGCTTGTTCAACTTGGAGAAGAGATGGCATAGTAGATATGAGGACACTTAATATCAGCTTCCAGTGCCAGAGAGGTCATGAAAGAGATGGATTCAGGTTCCACTTGGCTCTGCTTTGAGTAGGAGGTTGGACTAGAAATCTCTGAGACCCCTTCCAAGTTGAATTACCCTGCAATCCTCACATAACAGCCTCTATATTTGTTCAGAAGATGATTATAATTCCTCTTATGAAATATCAAATGGCAGTAATATGAATGAATTTGATTAGGCTTGAATCGTTGGGCATGATGTTTCTTCCCCTCCTGGTTATGAGAGGAGACCCTATAATCTATGTAGTGATGTCAGCAGAAGTTTGTGAAGAGAATCCAATGAAAGGAAAGTTTGGAGTTGAAGAATTCAAGGGAGTCAATGATTGTTACCCCTTTTGGTCCCAAGCAGAATAGACATCTCATCTTTTGATGGTATGGTTTCTCAGTTTAGTTTCTAAGTGGATATTCTATGTCAGGCTGTGATGAGGGAAAGAGGCTGCAACTCTGACTTTCAGGTTGGTGTTGCTCATGGAAGGAGTAATTAGTAGCATAGCTTTACATCTCTGATATTCCTGCATCTATGATTTTGAACATAATTCAGACTCATAGGATTTCTTTGTGACTGTGATGGGTAGTCCTGTGCTTTTTTTGCCTTCCCCTCCTCAACCCCCCTAAAGATGAAATTCCATAGAATCTGAATAAAGGTGCAAAAATATGTAGGATCCATGCATGATATGCATAATTCAAACTCTCTCTCTGCTTTCCTTACCCCCACTGCTCAACACCTATTCCTCCTGTTATACCTCAAAAAAGCACTAAAGTTTCATGCTGTTGTTGCTGATATTGACTTACAGATACGCACATTCAATACTTGGTCTACCGAGAAGCTGGTGGAATCACTTTCAATTGATATCATTCAGTAGCTGATCTTCAGCTTGCCTTCTTCATTTTTGATCCATTTATGGACTAAGTGATTCAGAGAAACCAGAGCTGCTGTTTTTTGGAGGAGAAGGATTAGCATAAAGGTACAAGTTCCACTTCCTCTTCTTTGCTATGATGCATACATTTGTTTTGTTTAAAAGGTACCTAGCATTTACCAGTGTGTGAGGTCCAAGAGAAGATATTGCTTTTGTGGCTAGGGGAAATACTTTGTGCTCCAGACTGTATTTCCCTGCTTCATACAAGCCCAGATGGTGAGATGAATGGCAGATCTGTAGTTCTGTCTGTTCCTATCAATGAAATGTAATCTCTGTCTTGCTGCTTTAATATCTGGATGAAGCCTGGGGTAGTGAATTTGGAGTGTGGAGTCATCCACATATGTTTGGAGACACAACTGAGGCTTTATTGTTGTTGTCCATTCTCATATTTGTTAATTATTCCTGTAGTGAAGAAGAGAAAAGGAATAAAGTTTTCTCTCTTCTGAGATTCTTCAAAGATGCGACATCAGTCTGGATATTAGCAACTACACCTTCTTTTGATTTAAAGGAATATTTATAGAATTTTAATCAGTGGGTTTTGCAAATGGCAAGCAGAGAAAGTGGATTTATACCTGCAGAAATCCGTATTAGACTGGACAGTATTTCTTCCAGATGAGCTCTAGGACATCTGTATGTTGTGTCTTTGAGAGAAGCCTCTCAGTTGCCCTGAATTTCTCAGAGCCAAACTGGTTATCTTCTTTCAGAGTTTGCTGACCTTGACTTCTACTTACTAAAATCTGATATGCAATAAAAGAATATTTCTAATTACATTTATTCTTAAACCTAAAAGTGTTGCAGTCTAAAGAGTTATGTTTATTTGTCCACTCTTTTTAGCTCTAGGAACTGATAAAGACTGAAATATTTTTGAAGAAATGTTTGAAATGGATGAAATGCTTAAACACATCAACATCGTCTTTCTGTCACTCCAGAAAGTTGTCATTTATTGTACGCACTCTGAAGGGCTTTGCAGATATTCTCTATGACTCTTTTATTTAAGCTTGGATTCATTTTTGAAAGAGTACCAAGAAGTTGACTGAAAGGAGGCAAAACAAGGATTTAATGAATAACATATTGAAGTAGATTTCAGAAACTTTGTGCTATCTTACTTCCTTTCGCCCCTCAAATATGTGTGTAAATATATGTATGCCTCCCCCCATCTTTCCACAGGCTTGTCCAAAAATCCTTGCATTCCCACCTCCAACTTCTTATCTTTGATTGAAACAATTCTAGTTTCTTTCATCTCTTCCACATCCTCAGGAACTTTTCAACACTGGCTCTGATAGAGCCAGCTTTCTCCCTTTTCTTTGATTCCTATTACTTCAAAGTAACAGTAAACTTTTGATGTGAAGAAGAAAATTTCAGGAGGAAGAGAGGGATAGGAGAGAAGATGCAGACATTTAATGACATTTTCCTGGGAAGTTTACCAGCATAATATTCCTGAAAGCTATTCCCTGAAGGTATAACTACAAAGTAAAATGTAGGTGTGATTGCAGCACACTAAGAATAAAATGAATATACTTGTATCTCTGTATCTACATATACAACAGCCCAGGGACTAATAACTAAAATTCAGACTGGGAGTTGAAGTATATGGCTGCCAATCTGTGGCTGCATCTCCATTGCTGCATTACTGTGCACACTGAAGCTAGAACAAAGACACACATGGACATTTCTTTCTTCAATTTCAAGTGTAAACTGGAGACCTCAGCTTAATTTCTAGCTGCCAAATTAATGATAAAGGATTTGATATTCCAGTGGTTCAACACTGCCAGTTCTGTCCTATAGATAGGACTTTGCCCTTGTGGAGACTGCAATCCTGGGGAATCAGATAGGAAAGAATCTTGTTCTGACAGACTTCACCATATTTTTTTTGGAAATGCTCAATATCTGCTTTGTCCCTTGGCTCTTTAACAGCAATTGCTGTACACACACAAGTGTGTTTGGAACAATGCACAAAAGCCCATTTCTAATCACAACATATATTTGGAAATACTCTTATCTTAAAAACTACAGTTCAATGATAAACAATTTTGGAGACATGGTGGTATGCTTTGCTTCTCTTATTTGGGAACCATTAACTACAAGAGTGGATTGTAAGTAATTATGGACTCCTCCTTTGATAGTAAAAGTTTGCAGCCATTTTGGAACTTCTTTAATATTTTGAGAAATTTTGAATAGCATTTGAGTTGGTTGCTCTGGCTTCAAGATATTTTTGAGCCTCTTTATATAGTGAATAACTCATGGAATTGCTGAATGTCAATTAGAAGTAAACATAACAATTAAAGCTAGTTAGACAGAAATTAGCTAAAAGTTCAAAACCAATACTTAGCCTACCAAATTAAATTGTAGAAAATTGCATCTGGAAAGATAGGTTAGATTGCTTTATTTTTGAACAAGATGCAGTTTCTACAAAATATTTCTTGTATAGTTCACAATTCTTATTTTTAATCTGTTCCCAAGAGGCTGATTTCAAGTTTATGGTGCTGTGTTTTCTAGTGCACTCATAATTTTGGATCTATTTAATTTCTTCCTCTTATCCTTTATTTGTTTTAATGTTTCCTACAAAGATTTATTCAGGTTGGAAAATTTAATTTGTTTTGCCTTTTTTTTTCCCACTACAGTCTCAAAGGGCTTCTCATCTCCTTTCACTTCTTTGTTAATTGTATTTTATTTTCACCTGTTTAAGGCTATTTCCCCAAGGAGTTTGAAGGATTAAGCTTTTGTTCAATAAGAAAGAATTCAAGTCTCAAATTCAGATTATAACTAGTCATGTGTGTATATATATAACAAGCTTGAGACTATGCTGAGATCCCCTGCCCTTTTTTATCTTTCAAGGGAGAATAACTTCATCTTGCATTTTCACAAGGTGTCTGCATCTAACATGTTTATTTGGGGTCACATTTACTTCAAATATTAGCACTTCTTTAAAATTCTGTGCAATTACTCAATTCAGTGCTTTAACTTTTACTGATATCTATAGTCTTTAGATAGAAAAAACCCTTTTAAATGTCTTTTTCAGTTGAAATTGAAATATCTTGTTAAGATAATTGGAAATATTTTCCATTGCATTTGCAGATCATGGTGCTCCTACCTGGACACAAATGTAGGAACAACAGCAATATCACTGAAATAACCCTTTGTAAAATCATCTGAAAAAATGCTAGAGCAAGTATATTTTGCCTGGATGCTAAGTTTATATTGTTTTTAAAATGCTACAAATCTTATTAACTCAGAGATGCAAGCAAACTGTCCAGATAAATTACTAGGCATTTTTTAAACCTGCCTAAGAAACTGTGACTATGCTTTGTTCTCAATACCATGGATGTAAACTGGTTATGGTAGAACACACTATAGTATTTCAATATTTTTATTTTATTATATTAGAAAGACATGCCACTTATAAAACATTATGATTGCATAATTTAAATTTTTTTTACTTCCCTCTTGTGTAATTGGTTTCTGTAGGTCATAACTGAGTTTTCTTCGCAAACTCCAATACCTACTGCTAATATGCTGTGTGCTTAAGCCAATCAAATGATAAGTTAACCTTTAATTTTAGAGCTAATCCAGAAATATTTTTGCATTCCTTTCAGCAGCTATAATATGGCTTTAATATACGCTGTATGGTTCCTCTGATCTATCAAACATGGATCACGCATTTCTGACAATCCTCTTTGGACCCATGCTGTGATCATAAGTGCTAGTAGATTGCAGGACGCTTTTGTGGCTATATCCTACAAAGCAGGACTGCTTTTTACAAATGCATTAAACATTAATACAGACAAATGTGAAATTTTTTAGTGCAGAAGCTTTATTTGCCTGGACATGTATGTATTTTTTATTAATAATTTTTACCATACCACACACTTCTCTCTAGACTTTGAACTCTGAGAACGATTCCTTGGACTCAGTAAATGTTGTTTCATTTAAGACCAAGGGAACAAATGAAAATCGCTCAGATTTACATTTCAGTGAAATCTCATAAGTAATGCATGAACTGTGTTTCAGAACTGACTTGTACGGGGCCTTAAGTACCTTGTAACACTCATCACCTTCCATAGGGAAACTACAGAGAAGAGAAATTCTTTCCCCCTTTCTTTTCCAAACTACAGAAAATCTGGAAGAATTGTGAGGGAGGTCATGAAAACTAAAAAATGTTTATTTTTAATTATCAGGGAATGTCCTGATTTAGTTAGTTGTTATTGACTATGGGACATCACAGAAAATACTTGTGTTCTTGGTGTGCCAAAGTCACTGTCACAGTCAGGGCTTTCAGTTTGAGTTTAATATGAATGGATAGGTCCACTGCCAAGAAGCCTGCTGATGGAAACAACCATACCAGCTCAAAGCCCTTACGAAAGCTTCTTTCTAAACCTGCTCAGGTATTTTTCTTTGCTTTGTTAGGATTTGAGATTCTGACTCCAGTTTTAAATTGATTGTTTTATCTGACATGAAAATGGTTTTCCTATAAGCCTACAATAATCCACTATGACTGTCTACTGCTATCCTAGTTATTCCTAAAGCATGACCTGCTTTTATTATAAATAAACCCTTCCCATCATATACTACTACTACACATTCTTTTGCATGTAACATAAGAGTATGTATCACATCTGACCTTTATTATCTATATAATCCTGCTGAATAGGATAGTAACTTCAATACTTTTCATTCAAATATAACCTCTCTTGTATAACATGTACTAGGTTGCCAGTTTAAGTTCTTGTGTGCATAAATCTACTGCAAGGTTATAAAAACCTAGAAGAA
This sequence comes from Ploceus nigricollis, assembly GCA_013399945.1. NCBI lineage: Eukaryota > Metazoa > Chordata > Aves > Passeriformes > Ploceidae > Ploceus > Ploceus nigricollis. The sequence goes on along the minus strand of VXBC01008766.1, from coordinate 452,036 downwards.
ATGCCAAACCATAATCAATGAACAATGTGCGTACATAGATGCAATATGAAGAGGAGAGAAATTAAAGATTTCAATGACAACTCTAAGCGGCTACTGTTGACATTAGAAATGCAAGGATTAAAATGATATCTGCATTGAAATGCTAACAAGTATGATGATTTAGACAGTGTGCCCTGTTTCTAATTATTATGCATAGCTTGCATATAACATAAGTAGTTGTAACCTTTGTGTGAAGAGCAAAGTCAGGAAATGTTAATCCATGGGGAAGCCATCACTTCTCTCCAACTGCCACAGAGAAACTCTAGCTGAAATGATTGCTCTTGTTCTCCAGTTCAGGGAAAAAACATCCTTTTGATGGTTAAATACCCCCTTTTATGCTGTGTATGTATTAGTCAAATTGATTCCCATAAGAGTTCTCCAGGCTTGTAGAACACTATCATTCAGTGCATCTACACAGGGAGCTGGAGGAGGGAAGATGAGAAATGTTAGAAAAAAGATCATCTGAAAACCTGGAAATAGCGATTTTATCAAAGCTGGCAGGACTTCAGACTGGAGAAACACTATACAGGTTATCTGGAAAGATAACCTGTCCGGTGGGAAGGTAAGAATTTGAATTTAAACTTCACTTGGAGCTCTGGTCTTCTTTCTACAGACAGGCTAGTCACATCTCTAAGGCCCAGTGTCACTTGGTAGGCAGGGAGGGGATGCTAGAGAAGGGTCTTAAGAATGCTTTTGGCAACGATTTGTCTATAATGGTTATGCACATGTCCTGCCCTCTCAAGGTCTGTTCTGGCTACTTATGGAAAGATTCTATGGCAAGCGCTTCTTGACACTTTAACATGACTTACAGGCAGAAGTTTCAGCTAAACTGCCATGGGTTTTGAGTGCTAGGACAGGAAATTATTAAGGAGAGAAAAAGACATGGCTGATTGCAAAGTGCAAACAGACTTTTAAAGTAAGTAGACATCACTCTTTGATAGTCTGATCATAATCCTCAAAGTTGTTGTGCTTTTGCTGCTCCCAGCTTCATGGTTACTTCACTGAGTATCTGTTTTTTGCTTGATTTAATCAGCTTCAAGTAAGTAACTAGTTCTTGCCCTGATTTTCATATTTCTGCACAAGAACTTGTGATTTGTTTTCATGCACATCAATACATATTGTTGCTATCAAAATTGATTTTTGCCGTTGAGTTTTTTTTCACTTGGGTCCATCCAGAAGACTCCTGTTTTTAAGTGTTGCACTGCTTTGGCTTCTCAGTCATTTTTCTCCAACACAAATAGAGAATGTTAAAGAATGAAAAACTTAATTTAGAAATTTCTGTGTTCTTCAGTACTCTCTTGTGTATCTCATGTATTTTACGTATACACTCTTCAGTCTATGGGCTATCTGCCATTGTACATTGGAGAGGTGTTAATACATAATGGTTTGAGTTGGAAGACACCTTAAAAATCATCTTGCTCCACCCTCCCTACCCTAAGTACAGTTACACTGATACTTTTAGCTGATGGGAGAATATTAAGAATCCTTTTAACTTTTTATGAAAAAAAAAAAAATGAAGCTACAGAGAGGTAACTTGATTTTCTGAAAGCAAAATGTAAGGTGGTTCTGAAATCCTAGTTTCAAATTTGCATGGGTTCAATCATCCCACACCCAATTTCCCAGTTTTGGGCTATGTTACGTAATTCCAATATTGTTCTGAGGAAAAATATATGTTGAGTTTGGGCTTAGATCATTCCCAATCTCTTACAGAAAAGGGAATAGTTTATATTTTTAGAATAGCTTATGGCAATAACCTAGATCTTAGCAATAAACCTTATTTATATTCAAGAAGGCAAAATGTATACAGCAGCAATAACAGAGGAAAAATCAATGGAAACATAAGTGAGTATCAAAGCTTTACAATACAGGTGCAGACATAGGAAAAACTGTCTCCCTTAGTCATATTGTGTGATCTGAGCAAACAAAGGTCTCTTGAGAACTAACCTCAACAACTATAGGTACTGGATCAAGGAAGTGAAAGCTTTGATTCCTACACAGTTACTTGAGATTTGAGCTGGACATGGTGGCTACCAGGGTGAGCTAAGTCTGAAGAATGGAAATGCTGAGCTCTGGGGAGAAAGTATGCTTGAGGAGAAGAAACCCTTTCATGGCTCAGCTTACTTAGAGTGTATCCTGTATTTTAAAAGCATATAAATAACTCAGGAACTGAATCTGTCGCTGTACTAGCAAAACTCAGTGCTGTGTCTCAAACAGAACAGGTCTGAAAATTAGGTTTTTGAAACACAGAAAAATAAACAAACATTGAAGAAATTCAGGATCTTGTAATTTTTCATCAGGTTTTATTCCTAGAAGTTACTTTGACACTTCATAAACTGTTTTTGAAAATTTATTTTAATTGTTCATGAATTATTTTAACTTGACACTTTCAGGTTAGGCTGTTATGATTTTTTAAACCATTTTATTATTTTTTTCCCATTAAATTGAACACTAACAAGTATGTTTAACATCTATATATAAATTTTCAATCTAAAAACATGCAGATGGCTGTCTTCTTTAAAAAAAGTGCTCCTGGGATGGACTTGATATGTTAAATTTTAACTTGTAGTAAATTTTTTCAGTTGAGTTATAAACCTCTGGGAAATGGTGGGGTGGGTTATCACAAAAATGCTAATACAACTCGAACTCCAGCAGTGATGTTGTAATGTATACATCATTAAGTTTCCATTCTCATGGAACACTTGGTGTACAGAATATTTACATTTATAGTACTATAGTGTATCTTACAGTGTCCCTTCAGGTAACAGCAAAATGATAGTTTCATGTAGAAAATTATGTGACATTATTCTAATATACCCATGCTGATTTAAGCTCAGAGAAGCTTAGCAGCAGGATTGTCATAATGCCTCCCTATACTAGCCTAGAAAGTATTCAGACCCTTTTAACTGTTAGTTTAGTAGTTGCTCAGAAAATGGTGATAATTCAGAGGAATTTTTATCCTTCTGGCTTCTACAGGAATTGTATCACACTGGGTAGGTTTTTTTTTTTTGTTTTGTTTTGTTAAAATAAATCTATTATTCAGAGTTGCTTTGTGTGAGGTTCAAATATGAAATACCTTTTTTCAATGTGTTCTTGCTACTTGTTTGCATATTTATAAATTTATCTATGTAGATTTTATACTAGGTGTCATTCACCCTTAAATGCTTACAGATAATTGCTTTTCATTCTAACCCTAGCAGGAAAAGTTGTAAGGGGGAAATCGTTACATTGTTTGGAAGGAGAAAATTAGAATACACCCTTTTTCTGGGCTTACTTTAAGAATGGCAAGGAAAACAGGAAAAAAGGAAAAGCCTTTGCAAGAATGACTGTGATCTTTTGTTGCTGAGGATGGACAGTAAGGAGCAGAGATCCATTGATGAGGGCAAAGAAAGACTCAGATTTACCAAAGTCAGGAAAGGGCAACAAAAGTTTGCATGAAGATACTTGCAGCACCTGAGGCTGATGAACTGTTCTCTAGCACTTTAGGTTCATCCTGGCCAGCATGGCCATGTTATTTCTGCTTTGCTTTATTGCCTGAAGATGAAGACACATTTATGTATTCCAAAGTACAAGAGGATTTGGCTGAACAGAGTAAAAAGCAAATTCTATATAAGTTACTGATTGTCTTTCAGATATTTTGAATGTAGAGAATAATTTTTGGGTCTGATTTTTGAGGGTTGGTGCCAGGACTGAACCTGCAAGACTGCCCAACAGGACATGTGTGCATGTACTGCTCGCATGATGCGAGTCAACAGAAGTTGACTCGCATCATGCGAGATTGAAGAGTTATGCATAACAACTCCTCATGTGTGGAAGCCTAGAAGATAATTGGCTGATGTGTATGTCTCAAACACCTGCAGCCAGGTAACCTTGGAGCCAGCCAAGGATTGCTGGTAAGAACACGCTGTGAGAAAGAAGAGGGTGTGGCTGGAGGAGGTAGGCCAGCACTTGTCTGGGGGACCCAGACTGTTCTGGCTCCTGGAGATGAGCATGGCACAGTATAACACAGGTGTAGGAATGAGGCTGAGAAGCAAATATGGGCTGTAGGGGTGGGTTCAAGACCACCAAAGACTCCCAAAGCTCTCCGAACCATAGAAGAACAGACTGCACGTGATAACTAATTTGCATAGAAAGTGAGAGAATTATCTCCAGGGCAGGGAAAACTTATCTATGAAAAGGTACCCTCATGAATGCTCTCCAGGATTCTGGGCACCCCGCCAGCTTGATTGATGCTAGAGACAGGACTGATAATTTCCCTTTCTTTCTCTATCTCCCTCTTTAATCCAGCCCTCTCTCTCTCTCCCCCTCTAATTTCCCTTTCTTTCTCTGTCTCCCTCTTTAATCCAGTCCTCTCTCTCTCTCCCCCTCTGCCTCTCACCCTACTCCTTTCTCCAAAAACCACTGCTTGGGCTTATAGTAGGAGATAAGGGACTACCATACCAATTTCCATGCCAAGTGTATAATTTAACAGTAAAATCCCGTACTTTTTTTTTTTTGGACCCTCTGACTTTTGTGTTTCCATTTGACCACAAGCATACATGAACCTTGAGTGCTCCTTTCCCCTTAAGGGTGCAATGCCCCAACATGCTGCTAAATAAGTTATGAACACTAGATATGAATTTTCTGGAATAAACACTGAGGTGTAATGGCCCAGGTAAAGGTCCCATGTCTACTAAAAGGTAACATCTTTTGTTCTCAAAATACATGTAGAAATGTAAGAACAGATTGCTTCTAATGGTGAAGTAAGGGCCACGGTGAATCTTTTGCTCTGAAAATGCATTTGGGCAAAGACTTTTCTCAGAATATATCTGAAAAGACATTTTGTAACATTCCAGTGCAATTAGTAATTTACAGGAGTTATGACTGTATCCCTGCAGAGCTTTGTTTGATCCAAAACACACAGCAGCTACCAAGTACTCTTCTGTAGAGTGCATGCAGCTATAAGAGAATGACATTTGAGTTAATTAATCTGTGGAAATACTGTTAGAGAGAGAGACTAATGTTGACGACCTGTCAGATTCTGCTTGCTTTCTGAAAATACTTTTGTGACAAAAGATACCAGCAAGAGGCATCAGTACCAGCACAGCACCTTGTTAATCTGTTCCGTTTTGTTTCTCTGCATTCAAAGAGCAAGCAGAAATTTTCTGTTGGAATGAATCAGGACAACAAAATAGGAACAAAAATAGAGCTCCATCAGAGAAAAAAAGTGCATTTGGTTTTTTTTTCTGCACAGACTTCACTAAAATTGCTGCTGGTGTCTGTAGACTTCTCCACCTTTTTAAAACCTTAGCTCATAGAAACAGCCATAGCATGTATAGGTATTTAATTGTTCTTATGTTTATGGTTGTGGATAGAAGTTTTCCACTTTAATGAGATTTTCTTTAGGTACTGTCATCCATGACTTCATCCTCTTGAGGCACTAAACCTTGAGTTTGTTTCCTTAACTTTGCCCTGTCCTGGCAAGGGCACTGGTGAGGATGTAGGACATGAAAAGCATGACCAGCATTTCACTTCAGAGAATGTAGGCTTTTACTGCTATTGGAGGGGACCTACTTGTGAGTGTATTGGAAGTGTGTTTGGTGGGCTGGGAGGTTATAGTCATTAGAATAATCTCAGAGCTCAGATCTTGCTTTTAGATGTGGAAGTTGCCAGTCAGCTGTCAAAAAATAACTGAATTGAGTATCTAAACAAAAATAGCTGAACTGAGAAATTACTTTAGTCTTATTGCTCAGTCACTTACTTTATTGTGATTAAGCTTTGTAATTTAGAAATACAGAATAAAATGGTATATTTTACATGCATTTAAGTTGCATGATCTTCTGTGGCTGGTAGCTTGCACCATGAATTTCCTACAGACTGTAATTCAATCAGGAACATTATGTTGGCAAACTTTTGCCATTTTAACAATTTTTGAAAAAAGTTTGATTTATTCAGTCTCAAGGGCAGATGAGTATCTGATCCTAAATGGGGAGAAAGGTGTTAAAATGCACAAATTTGTGGAATTTCAAAAAGTTATCTACATAGAAGAACTTGAACAAATTGAAGAAGTGAAAATGTGAGTGTGAGAATACCTTTAGATATTTAACTATTAGTCATCATAGTCTATTTTAGCTTATTTTTATGCTGTTGAATATGTACAGATACAGTGTGTCCTGGGCATACACAGCGACCATCTTTTGAGCTTTGGAAGACAGGAAGTGAGTGGTCTTGGGCAGAGAAGAAGTGTGACATACTCTGTAGCTTCCCCTGTTGGTCAAGGAGGTTCCCTAGATGTATTTTTTTTGGAAACACCTGCCCTTGCCCTGTGATAAAATCAGTCATTAGAAAGAACAAGACAAAGGCCTTCAGAGCAAGAACAGTCCACATTCAGAAAATATTAGTTAAGAGATAATGAGAGAATCCAGATTCTGCATACTGACCTTATGATCCCTACAAATGGGACCTGTGAGAACACTGATTGTGACATTTCTCTGTGTTACTTACTATGGGAGGTAAACTTGTCAGCTGAAAGGGGTAATTCTGAATGGCAGTATTACATATTCAGGATCAATGAGCCTTGACTGAATCTTTTTCTCTCTCTGTATAATTAAAGATTCTGCCTATATCGTGTAGGTTGATTTTATCCTCTGCATCTTTGCATTCAGATAGAAGAGAGATAGTTTTCTGCAGTGGAGTTCAAAGGATGCATTGTGATGGGCTGTGAGGTTGCTAGGGCATTGCAAGCAAAGTAAGTTAATTATTTTAAAAGTTGGAACTGGTCAGAAGTTCATGCCTGGTGCTTTCTTAGTGGTACTTACGGAATGCTCTTTTTTAAGGGCACTCCAGAATTCACTGGGTCCTTTGGAAGTTACCACCTTTAGAGTTTTGTCATTTTACATCTAATAAGTTGCTTCTTTTTTCCTCATAAATGAAAGAAAACAAATCAAACAAAAACTTTGCATTTGAGACATAATTTCCTTCCTCTCCTCACTGCTTTCCAGGTAGTCACTGAAGTTTCTGTCTCTTTGGGCAGTGTCCACAGTGATACAGTCCATATTTTATTCTTGTCTTCCCACCATCCTTCACCAAATATAAATATGCAATAAGAGTTTTTGAGAAAACCTGAATTTTAATTGCTTTTATGGAATTTCTTTTCAGGCCTCTCTGTGTTCATTTCTCTTTCTAGGGAAATTTATTAAGGGGAAAAAGAAGACAAGAATGTGTAGGTTCAGTTGGCACTGCTCAGTACATGTAAGGATCAGACAACTATTTTACTTAATTCTTCATATAAAGTCTATTAAACAGAGTAATCTTTTCAAAGTCATTAATTTGTATCATGTTAAAGCCAATTAGCATTCTAACTTGTGGGGGTTACTCTGTGATTTTTTGGTTTTTTGTGTTTTTGCTATAAAAGTATATAATAATAGTAATAGAGTTTGGAATAACTAGAAAACAGAAAAAAATCTGAGCTGAAAAAACTGTCTTGAATATTTTGGTGTCAGAATTTTCTTTTCCCAAAGGCACTTAAGATCTGAAAGAACAAAGTAAACATCTGGCTGTGGTGAACTCATGCTCAGGAGCAATGACTTGAAATTTACTAACACTGTTGAATATCAGTGGAACTTTGTACTACACTCTACAGGTAAGAATTAATTATCATCACCATTTCTTAGCACATTTTGCAAGATGTTTAACATTTTGATGGGGTAACCTTCTGCATTTTAATATTCTGTTATTATCTTGGTGGATTTGGAAAGATGGTAATCCTAAAAAACAAACTAATGTCCCCAACAGAAGGGAAGAGAACTCCATAGGAAATGGATCCAACTTCATCTGCCATGCCCTTTCTGTTTATATCTCACTTTGCCTTTCACAACAAAGACAAAGTTGATACTTTTTACTAGTTTAGGAAGGTTATTTGCTATTCTGGAGACAACCTGAAATCTTTGGGATGACTTTTTAAGAAGCATAGTATTTGAGTATGAAAATTAAATGTGTACCTTCCTTCTTAAACAAATTCTTCTAAACTGCTTATTATGTCTCTGTCAACAAAATGCTTACATGTGAGCTCAACTCTGTGGCTCAAAGCAGAACTAGTATTATGTAGAGGCATTCTAAATAAAAGAGAGAAAAACAGAGTTGTAACTTTTGTCAAAAATATTGTCAGGAAGTTATCTCAGGTTTGAAATGGAATGAGAGGGAGCAGGGAGAAGGAGGCATTTGTCACAGAATATCTATTACCCTAGTGAAAAGATCACTGACCTTTGGGATTGAGGATTCTGCTTCAAATTGTAGCCTTAGAGCAGGCTTGCAAGCTAAATTTTAAAACTGAGTTATAGTTTTATTTTTCTGACACAGACTTTCTTGTGTTTCTTAAAATGTGATTGGAAAATTGTAGATGAATGAATTGCCAATTGTAGACTTTTCTTTACATATCACCTCAACCAGTTGCACAAGTACCACAACGGGTGGAACGCTCCACCCTCTGCAGGGAATGACACTGCTGATGTGAAATGAAGCATTTTCTTTGTGTATGGCAGGGACGTTTGGGGTCTTCCTGCCTATTATCACTGAAGTGCTGTAGATACCATCTGGGTAGAATACCATGTTTTCACATCTTCCATTTTATCTATGCATCTATGAGGCTCCCTTTCTGGAAAGTTTCATAAGATCTTCCACACTGCTGTTCCTGTTTCTTCCACTTCCGCTTCATTACAAAAGGCTTTCAATATACCACATTTTGAGCATTGTGAAGGCTAAAATCAGGGAAGATCATGGATTTTATACCCAGCAGCTGTATTCTCAGTTATTGTCATAGTAGAGGAATGTACAATACATTTCTAAGTACTTCAGAGACAAAGCTGACCCCTTCTAGGATAACTTGCCGAAAGGTCTCTCTAGTGTCAGTTTGTCAGCACAGTTTTCTTTCTGAAACCTGTAATTGAGAATAGGGAGGAAAAGTACATTTTGCAGGAGCTGCTATAGAAATGCAAGTACCAAACTGAAGGTATCAGTGAGCAAGGTTGCAATTGCTAGTGGAAGATGGCTTGAGAATAAATTGATTTTAAACCAGCAGTTTTATAGCTCCCCTCCTCAAGATAATAAAGACATGGTGCAGGTTACAAGAATTCTATCACAACAATAAAAGCTTTATAAAAATATTTGAAAACATCTTATTTTTATAGATATATAGCTGTGTAAAATGTAGTTCCAAGTGAAAAATATAATACCAGTTTGAAAATAACATTCAACTAACATTGCTGTCAATGCAATGCACATACCCCAGCAGGTTCATATTTTGGATCCGTGCTTAGTTTTAATTAGGTCTAACTCCAAATTTCATATTCAGATGAGTAAATAGGTATTGTTTTGGAGCCCACAAGCATTTTTGTATATGTACAGAAAATAGTGTATTATGATCTCCCATTATTCCTGCATCAGAAATAATTTACTCTTGTGTTCTCTTTTGTCTCTGTTGATCAAGTGTTTGAAATTATTTTAATGCATAAAGAAATGCATGTACAATGGAATCCCCTATTACTCATATTTGAGTTTACTGGGGATATAACAAACTCAAATTTAAGTCCACTCTTGCCTTGCATCAAAATCCCAAATCTCCGTTTCTCACATTGTAAGCAATGGCTATAACTGTAAATCTCCTGGTGTCTTTGGGATTGGGAGCATATTTGTATCTCCATGGTTATGATCTGAAATATTATCTCAGATTTGAAAAACAATTGTCTTTTTCTTGCTCATCTTTGGGGGGGCAAATAGGGGAAAATATTCTCTGTGATAAAAAAGGAAACTGTTCTTCATATTCAGTTAAGACTGAGTTTTTCTAAAATGCAGAAGTTGGTTAATATGCTACTAATGTAATACTTGAAATTCTTGTTTGTCCACTTGCTTATTAACTTCATCAATAGCCTCCTGGTATCAAAGTGTCAGCTGTGTTCTGCATATATCTCAGCACCCAACAAACCTGAGCCTTCTTCATGATTCTTTGCCACACAATCTATTTTTACAAGCATTTTATATCCTCCCTGCCCAGAGGTGGGAGAGTCTAAAATTAGGCTCCTAAATTGCTAGATAGGTAGGTAGGGATTTTCAAAATCTTGTAGTGACTCATAATCAATTCCTATTAAATTAATTCAGATTTCTAAATTTTTAATGCAAGTGAGAACACTTTTGAGCACTGGGCTATAGGCCAAATAATAACACACTGCTTATGGACACTTTTTTGGTAGAAGAAAGGCTATTAGGAATATAGCACATTATTAAGTTATGAAAAGTAGGAAAAAATCTGTTATGAGAAATATAAGACAAAACGCCCTTTCCTACAGACCATTATGTTCAGTGTCAATAGACTACATGTCATGTAAACAAATAGCAGTAGATACTAAAATAAAATGGATTTCCGTGGAAAATAGAGTACCACACTTTAACTGGGACCTTTGAAAAAAGTCTTGAACACAGTTTTAATATAGCATTCAAAACCCCTTCATGGAATAAACTGAAAATATAGTATATCAATTCAGTAGTCAGTCATCTGACAGCTAAAGACCAAGGGAATTCTTGTTTGTTGGCCTTTTTATGGTTTTTTGGAATACTGTCATGAAAAACTTATGAAAATACCACTTTTAATTCAGAAAAGAACATGATCATCTGAATCCCACCATTTCATGCTGAGGTTGTTTAGTTACAAGGCACAAACAGACAACGAAGTTGCTCTACTTTAGTGTTACTATTTTGGTTTTCTTTACTCAAGGTGTTTTTCATGTTTCCTATAATAAATGAAGCTTTCCCATGCTTTCTCGAGGGAATGGATGCTTTCTGTGCTTTGCTGATATTGTGGAAATGTAGATGGGAGTTAGCTACTTAGTAGGATTTTCCCATCATAGGTTTGTCACTGTGGTAGGTGAAGCAGTGACACTCTAAGCATTAGGAGACGTGTACTTTGAAATCACTCTTCTGTTTATTTTTTGTCTGAGTTTTTTAAAAAAGTGATCTTTTCTATCTATGTTATTATCTTAGAGTAGCCACTTAAGCAGAAAATTAGCAACTATTACATGAAAATTATTTAGCTGTAATTAATTCAGCATTGCAGAAACCCTCCAACTTTGGTGGTGATGTGTTTTTTGTATTCTTTAACCCCTACATTTTAGATGAGATTTGCACTTCCAATTTTGCTTAAGTGCCCAATATTGTGTAACTGAAGCCATTCTTTATCCTTTCTATTGTATTTAGCTTATCTTTTCAGAATGCCATGATGGTCATGTTTACAGTTCAGTAGGCAATGCTTTCTGGAGGTGACTGGGTATTTCTGAGCACAGATAATGAATTCAGGGAACTTTAATCCTTCGACTGTTGCTTGAATTCTATATCAAGTGCACAGCTGCTGAAGCTGTATCTTTCATGCACAGTGAACCATGTTGAAGAACCCTTTGAATACATTACCTTGTGTACAAATGAATGCCTACACTATAGTTACTTAGCAGAAGACCAAGGCTTGATTTCATGTTTAATCACACTGAGAAATCGCAGGATTCCTTCAGTCAACTCCATCACTTCCAGAGAAACTTGTATTTTAGGGGAAGATGGGGGACATGCATATAAATACTATGTTGATTTTGCCTTCAGTCTGATGACATGTGGGCAGATACTGCAGAACTCACCCTTAAAAACGGAAAAAACCTGTGTCAAAGTTTTTGTATAAAAATTGCATACGACAAATATCAGGAAGGGGCTGAGATAACCTTGAAATGAAATTAGACTCTGAAAATTGTCTATTTTCAAACAGCTGTTTGAATTCTGTCAACAGCTTTGCTCTCAGACCATTTTTCAATGATGGACATCAGCAGCACTGAAGGCATTGTCAGAACTGATTGTGATTGCCCCTTGTTAACAGTCTCAATCAAAAGAGACTGAATGTGCCTTAGGACTAGGTATCTCTTCTCTCCAAAGGTGGTCATCTCAGTGGATGCTGAAGAGCAATAATTTGTTGATTATGTGTATGCTATCTGATGTGAAGAGCAGAGTGCCTCAGGCTGCAGCTCCACCAAATGCTAAGCCAGGCTTTTTGAGTAGAGAGCAACAAATAAAAAATTACTCAAATGCAAAGCACAGAAACAGTTCAGCCTCACTCTGCTGTCTCAGCAGTTCTTGTCCAGTCATTTAGCCCCTGTCCTCCCACAGCAGGCATAGATCTGGCATAAGCATTGTATTGCGTGCTGTGTGGGTGACTGGAGAAATGTGTAATTGTGTGCTCGCACTTGATCCAGACCACATTTGTTCCGCCAGGGGGTCAGACAATACTTATATTAAGTAATGATGTATGTTGAACCATGACTTCAAATGTCTCAGACTCTTTCTCCAAAGCACTCAATTTAAAGTTTAGTAGGGTTTAATTTATATGAAATATCAAAAGCTTTTTAGAATTTAGTAACTGACTTCTCTAGCTATATATTTCCTGTAGAGAAAAGTGATACTGTTGAAATTAAGAATTTTAGAAGAAAAATGAAATTTCAACTGCTTCAATTTTTAGAATTTTTTCAACATCTTTATTGCTTACACCCTTCTGATTTCAGGGGAAATTTATTTTTTGCCCACAATAAAAGGGACAGGGTAAAGATTGAAATTAATGTTTCAGTTTTGAAATTTCTTTCTTCAGGGGAAAAAAAAAGAAGAAAGCTAAGGAGGGGCATTAAAATTGAAAGACTCTTCTTTCCTTCTGTCTTGCAGAAGATGGGCCAAACATCAAGTAAAAAGACTACCTGTTAAGAAAGTTTCTGTAAAAAAAAAATTATTTATGATCTCTAATTCTTGTGTCCTCTAATATGTTTTGAGAAGATGTAATTCTTTTGGTAATGCATGCTTATTTAGGACCAGGAAGTCCTGAGCTCAAATCTATCCTGGATATGGTTTGGTGAAGGAATGGCCATTGGTGAAGGAATGAAATGAACACCACAGTGCAGTTTGGGATGTAACACAGCAGTACCAGTTCAGATATTGCATTAAATTCTACTGGAAAACTGCTCTGGCACTCTTTACACATTTTTTGAGAAATCCAGACCAACAGCCCTTATCTCAAGGAAAATATTTTAGTGTATATAATCACTCTTTGCATGAGGAGCTGTTGTTTCTCTACACAGAAAATGAGCTTCTTGATTACTTCTTGATTCTTCAGCCCAAAGGCACCTTCAGGATAAGACTACTAGTGCTGTGCTATTTTCTGTAGTAGTTTAAAGACCAGCCTTTTTTTCTGGGAGATGATAAATGAAATCAAACCAAACCAACAAATCAGACTTAATTATATTCACATTGTTAGACTTTTAGGCATTTTCTGTGAGGGTAGATATTGAGATCTGCCACAGGGGCTGGAGTTTTCATTTCTCATCCTTGCTCTGATTTCCTTTCTTCAGACAGACCCAGCATCTTCAAAAATAGGGTTACAGAATTATTTGCTATTGGGACAGATATGATTAATACATACTACAGCAAAAGACGACTAGGATACTAATATGTATCCTATGTTATAAAGTATAATAATCATATGAAAAAGTTATTGCTCTCCCATTTTGATTTAAAAAGGGAAAAGTGTCTGGTGATATTTGAAAGACATGGTGCAATGCAGTATACAATATGAAGCATAACATTATTCAGATTTAATACATAATACCAGCCTTCATCCAGACTGTGTTGATGTAACAGGCCAATTAATTTTATAAAATGATACATCATTTGTGAAGTGAGATACTTAGGGTGAGGTAATTGTGTCAATGGAAAGATTGCAATTTCAAGGAGCCATGCCCAAATGCTGTTTCAGCATATCACTAATTAGCACACTACTCCAGACTGTCCCAGATTAATATCTTCTGCTGTGTGTACTGTATATAGCTAGTAATCATGATTGATTACTGAACAGAGCTGTTGTGAACCACTGAAACCATATGATAAACTTGCTGGAACAGGATGGAGAATTTTTCTGTTCATGTTCTGTTAGCAGTAAAATATTGAGAAGTGTGGTCTGGAGTTAGGGCAGATTTTAGTGACTAGCAGACCTTGATTAGAAGCTGTAGAATTTTCTTTGGTTGTTTTGTTTCTTTTTTAATATTAAGATGTGACCTTTCAAACTTACACATAAAAAAGCAGTGAGAACCACATGTGTAGACACCAATAGGAAATGGTCAAGACATTAGGGCATTCCCTGCAAATGATGCTACATGAATTCATGTCAATTCATTCTAATTACAGACTTCAGTCATCTGAATGCCTTTACTGCCACACACTGTTTCCAGGGATACGTTTCCCTTGTTGGGGCTGCTCCATTTTGAATAACTAATCAAACTTCCATTGAACAAGTACTTGAACATCAATTTGTTGCATCTGAAAGTGCTCTAATCAGTGTCATACAAACTCAGGCTGCCTCTTGATGTGGTTAAATGAATTTTTAATTTTATAAAGTAGAACAGATCCAAGAAAGCATTTGAGAGATCTACATCAAAACAGCTAATGGCATGTTTGGCAAAGGTACTAACCTCATGTGGGGAACCCTGTCTGAAATCCCCGGTATACAAGAGACCTGTAGCTGGGCAAGAACGGCCAAGCCTTTCAGCCACTTGATATTTTAGAGCTGGACTTCCCAAGAAGCAACTCCTTCTGGGAAAGAAGCAGCATAACATGATTAACAATGTTCAGTGTTTTAGAACCCACTGTGAAACTTAGTAACTCCAAACCATTTTTCCTTTTCTCACCCAGCCAAAGCCAAATGAAAATATTTTCACAGGGATTTTCCTTTACAATCCTAATTACTATTTCAGGGTTTTTTTATAGCTTTCTAACAATTTTAAAATAATAATATCAATAAAAACCTCATGCACAACAAAAATGCAGCCATGACCTCATTTTATATATTAGTGTATATTAAAAATTGCTCATATGCTAAATTTTGCCATGAGCTCTGAGATATCGAGCAAAAATATGCCAAGGAATATTGGTATTTCTTACACTTAGTATATTCTTACTCTTAGTAACACCTACTATGTGCTCTCACAGAGAGCAAACAGAACTTGCCCCTAACTGTTTGCCTATTTGTAATTGCAATAGATTTTAGCTACTCTTTTGTCCTTCTCTGCAGTACCTGTGTGGTATTTAAGACCCAGGAGAGATGTATAAATTAGCTTGTACAACATTATGGTATCCTAATGTATGAAAAAGTTGAAATATACCATTTTTACCCTCTCTGCTGTTCTGTGAAATGGGAAACATCTAAATGTTCTTCTCACATATGTCTGGGTGGTTCTACTGTGCTTTATGTAACAATCAGGCTGGTTTCTTTAGCGCCTTGCTGAGGAGAGTGAACACACTGGGACATGACAGAATAATGAATAAGTCAAGGGTATGAAATCGCTATATTTGTGGGTTGGTTCCAGCATCACCCACCCTCTTCCTTCTGTCTTAGTGAGAGAGAGGGTTTTCTTCCCTTGTGAAACAAAACTTGTTACTTTGGCTTGTCCATCCTGAAGAATAATTAGAAATGTACTGAAATATATTCAGTAATTAACCTCCAATGATGAAGCTTCAACTTCAGGTAGAATATACTTACTATATATAGTGTTTGGTGAGAGTGTAAAAATTATGCTCAAATAGTAAGGATGCATCAGCAAGGAAAGACCAAAAAAGGCAAGATCAAATTCAAGATAAGTGGAGATTCCAGTATGAACAGGATACTCTATATTTGCCTCTGACTTCTGTTTTGGCCATGGAGCATTGATTCATTGGAGGTTCTAAGGGGTGGAATATTACCATTCACCCATTGACACTGTGGACTCTTCTTGTTCCTGCATTGTTTTCCCTCTCTCTTTGAAGACACTTGGAGATCTTTAGTGGAAACAGTCCAAGAAAGAGACATGGAAGTGTGGATACAATGGAAATAATGAGATACACTTGGTAGGCCTACACCTCTTTTGTCATGAGATTAGTCTAGGACATCAGTATTCTAGAAAAAACATTCTGTGGAGCCTCATGACCACAAAATAGCTAATTTGAGATGGGAGTTGAAGAAAGGCAGTAGGTAGTGGGAAAGGACGGAAGAAAAGAGTATGCAGGCTTAAGAAAAGCTCCAAAAATGGCCAAGGAGTCATAGAAATTTGAAGGAAAGGCAAAAACATTGACAGCACACGGTAAGCCAGTTGACAGGAAAGCTCCAAGCTGCCTGAGTGCTAAGGAAGCTAGGGCAAAATCCTTGTGCCAAACATGCTTAACTGCAACACATAAGGCAATGTGGCATTGTGATGGGCTGCCATGAGACAACTTGCCCACATATAGCAGGATAGAAGGATGCTTAGCCAGCTGCATAAATTTCATTTTCTTCATTTTATAAGATGTCTTCTTATTTTGGGTTTGATTTTCATTTTTTAAAATTTAATTCCCTCACATTCACCACTCCTGCAACTGTTTCTTCCCTGATATTGACAAGTATGTAGCAAACACATTAGGCATGCAAAGGAATACAGCTGACATTAAACATTCAACAAGGAAAACTGTTCCACTTCAATACCCTAAACCTTATTATGTAGCAGACCAGCTACTTCACCTCCATGGGAAAAAACTGTGTAGTAGCTACTCCTCCTAGACAAAAGGCTAACATAATTTGATATGGCCCTTTTATTTGTTACTTAATCAAATATAGGAATATATGGCAATTTTGCAATAAATTAAGAGCACTTCACTTGGAATGTGCAAACTAATTACCCTATTTTTCACAATAATGTATCAAATTTCTTAAGGTCTAAAAAGGTGGATCTTTTTTTTCTTTTTTTTTTAAAACTACATGATGCCTTATGCAATTTCCATACTTTCAGGGAGCAAGTGAAAAAATCACACAAAAGAAGGGTAAAATAAAGACCTCATAAGGCAATGGTTGTCGGTGAATATCTACAGACACTTGAGTGAGAGGGTGATGGGATAGTGGAGGCCAAAATCCTAGTTTGTGAATGAGATGATGCCTTGAAATAATTCACATACCAGATAGCAGCCTCAGCTATGAAATTAGTAACTAAATTGTGAAGGACAGATGGAATTAGGAAATTCAGCAGGTGCTTGTAGAGGGTCTGGCAGTACTCCAATAATTTGTTGACTTCTAAGGGAGATACATGTGGGTCTTAGTGGGAGAAAGATTTCATCCTAGGATCAGTAATCTTTGCTTTATCTGTCAAAATGTTATCTGGTCCTGATGTACTTTCTTATTTAAAACAGATCTGTGAAAAATTTTACTTCAAAATCAAACCAAAAAGTGCTTCCCACACCCCACCTCCTTGTCCAAAAAAGTCCACAGAGAGTACAGCAGTCAGACTGGATATTAGAAAGGTAGTTCAGACATGGGGATAGCCAAGGAAAAATCATAGCTTGACAATGTGAGAAGCAAATGACAAAATAATTAATAGCCAGGGAAAGATTTGACAGCAGTAGAAAGCAATCTGGAGATAGCTATAAGTCTAATGCTTCACTGCCTCTTGCTCATTAAAGACCATTCTATGGCTATATAGGTAGTAGTATAAGTTGTAAACTATTTTAAAATAATTTTTGTATTTTTAAAGTCAGGTTACAGGAAATACACACACCCAATAATTACGTATAACAGATGGAAAATGAATGCTTATTTTATCCAAAGTGAGAAAAGCTGATATTTCACTGAGTATCTCTAGTTAACAGATAATGTCAATAGAATAGGATGTTATCACAGGATAATGTTCTCCTGCTGCTTGATAAGTGCTGAGTTGAAAGCACAATGTTTATTTTCAAGGCAGGGGACATTGATCCTGTGACAACTTTCTATTTCAGTGACATTCTTGCTATTACATTAGATTTATGCACTTATGACCATTTTGTTTAATGGATATTAGTTTTGTAAAGTGACAGCTGCTTATTGTGTGACTATTCAATACACTACCTACAGTCTGATTAGCTTCAAGGAAAGAACTTGACTGAGAAGCATAAAGGGTACAGACTTTTATTTTAAAAAAGGGGACTCTGAACCTATGAATGAGGTGCTTAATTTTTTTATTCTTA
Organism: Ploceus nigricollis; assembly: GCA_013399945.1. Taxonomy (NCBI): domain Eukaryota; kingdom Metazoa; phylum Chordata; class Aves; order Passeriformes; family Ploceidae; genus Ploceus; species Ploceus nigricollis. The sequence continues at coordinate 433,955 of VXBC01008766.1, read as the reverse complement.
ATATCTGCTATAGAATAGATTGTTTACTTTGCAGGATTGCATTTTGATATAATGCTCAACAACAGTTATTTTGTATTGAAAAAAGAAATAAAGTAAGAATGAACATTGCTTTGGAAAACCTGATCCACTGAATGTTTGAGCATTTCGGCTGGGAGCTTTTCCCAGGTAAAAACTGGTAATTTGCTCTTTAGAGAAAAAACAAATAACAAAAATGCTTTCAGTACTGGAATTACTATTTTACTGCTTTGGAGTAGACTATGTAACACATTAAAACCAGACAGCAGATGAATTCCCAAGAGTAAAACAACCTTTTACTGTAAAACACTTTCACTGCAAGTCATGGAGTAAAGTTCTAGTGTGTGCTCTCTCTCCTTTTTACATTCGTGAATATTTTAGTGTCATTACCAAAGTTGAACTTTAAATTTTTTGTACTTTTTTTCACCTTGTAAGAGAAGGGAAAAGGAGATTTTTTTCACTACACTGAATTTTAGGCCTAAGAAGATGTTTCATACAAACCAGTTTGTTTTGCATGGCTGAAAGACAAAGTCAAGTGAACAAACATCATTTATCCTTCAGAAAAAAACACCAAACCAACCTTATTTGAGTAACAGCTAAGGAAAGCCCTACTGAATTTTTCAAAATTGGCATTGCTTTCATGTGAGTAGCAGTGAAAACAAGAGAAGGTAGTAGAAGAGTTTGAAAGATTCCGATCCATAGTCTCATTGGGGAAAAATGTAATATCAGCCATGTCCAGCAGTAGTCCTATTGATTTTAATGAATCAAAGTACTTTATTACACTGAAAGTCACAAGAAGTGTGACCTGGATGATCTAGTGGTAAAGCAGAGGACTTAATTATTGCTCTTTCCTTGTCAGTGCAGTAATTTTACACTGCACATTTAGGATAATGTGGGAGGCATAGTGCATGCATTTGTACATGTGTGGGAGAAAACTAAGGAAAAGTAATTACTTGAAGCCTCCTCACATGCAGTCAGGAAGCAGAACATTACTGTACATTTTATTAAATTACATCATTTAAAAAACCATTCTGAAAATTTTAAGAGAGTTCAGTAAGAGGGGCACTGTAATAAGCACATTTCAAACTACAGATATAGTTTGGATATATCCCAATACAATCTTTAATGGCAGTCAAAAACCCTCAAAACACGTAAGAACATGCTTGGTGATTTTTCTTTCAATCCAGATCAGATGTTGGAAAAAGACTTTCTCACACCAGCATTTGTAATTTCTTTTTTCCTTGAAATCTATAAAATAATACAGAAAACACTTTGAAATTTGCAAAAAGACTGAGTTTGGTGTAAGAGAGAGATGAAAACTGGCTCAGTTAATGTTCATACACAAACCATAAGCCAAATTTTCTACTGATAAAAGTTATTTTTTGTTTACAGTAACTAAGACTTTGTTGGTATAATTTTTTTCTCTTAGATAATCCCTTTTCTCAGGTGTCTCTTATGTTTCATAGCTGTAAGAAGTCCACCATTTCCTTTCAATGAGAAAGACATTTCAAGGACTGGACAATGGTTATTGAGGGTTATTGGTTATTTTGCAACACATCAGGAGGACTAAAATTCTGGTTGGTTTGACTTGGTAAAGAAGATAATATGTGAGCACTTAAATGCAAATCACTAGTTTTAGAGAACTTCTGAAAAATCTTAAAATAGACTTTTGAAAATCTTAAAAAAGGACATTATCTGGATTTAAATACTTGTAGGCAGCCAGAGGATTAATTTAACTCTCAAATATTGCCATGTATGCAGTAAGAATCATGTTAAAATTATCTCAGGTGACAGGTAGTGTGTCAAGGTCTGAAGAAACTACAACTATGGGATAAAAGTCCTAAAAACTTGACTTTTTAACTGGTAAGATAATATTTTTTAGCAAAATGAGAAATTGTTCTTATCCTGCTGATGATACAGATGTACATTGAAGTCCGATAGAAAGGAACAGAGATATAAAAAAAAAGCCTTGGTCTTGAGCATTTAATCACTTACATTTCTTTATAGTGATAGATCTCATCAGTTTTCCTCAGTGCCACAAGGAAGCTCTGTGTATGGAGACACAGCTTATCAAGGCCATATTGTCATCTCCTAGGAGTAAATGTAGGGTTCAGTGAGACAGAAGTGTTTCAGTGCCTGGATCTGCTTTGAAGTTGTTACAGGGTTTCTGGAGAGAGAGGAAGATGGTGTTTTCTAAGATTTATGCAGGAAATAATTTCTGCAATATTTCTCATGAAGGAAACAGGCCTTGTCTGTAGTTTGTAGAACAAAGAAATCAAATTAAGAAAATCTGTAACTGCCCAGTCCTGACTCCTGCTGGGACAGGCTGATGGCCCCAAGACCCAGAAAATACTTCATCTGTGAAATAGAGAACAAAGTTTACATATAGGTAAAAACCAGTGTCACCTGATCACAATGGTTAGGAACTGGAGCTCTTTCCATCCATTTCACATCCTTGGAATAGAAGTGCCTGTTGAAAGCAAAGCCAACTCATTAATGCCTATGATCATCCTGATTCCAGCTGAGTTGTACTACTCTTGGAATAAATTCTGAACTTGTAAGAAAATAGAAGAGAGAAACCAGAAGAAAATTATTGGAGCCTCATTCTCACTGTGGAAAAAAAGAGTGTGGTAAGAATGACTTTTAGCAATAATAATGTGTGAGAGGTAGTTGAACCTGAGCAGAGCTGTGGAATCTTAGACAATGAAATACTGCATAAAGAACTGTCTGTCTAAGAAAGAGTTTGCTTATCAGAAAGATGAATTAATTTACTACTGGCAAAAATGACAAATCAATCTAACAAGATACCTGTCAAAACTATCTCTCTGTTCACTTTCTTATCTAGAATGTGTGCCATAAACCTATAGATAAAAAGAAAGACTTAAGAGAGTAGTCAGAAATTAGCCTGATTTGTACCCACATGCTTTCATTTGCGTCCACTGCTATCAAGTGATTGACAGCATAACATAAATCAATTTTTTTTTGCTTATTAATATGATATGAACTGCAAAAAGATTAAAGTCTCATTTACATAACCTGAGATGAAAAGAGGTGAAATATTGTAATTATCTTTTCAAGCTAAATTTGCACTGCCATTTAAAATTAACCTATGCAAATGACAGGTTAAACCCCAGGAAAGCTCTGGCTCTGTTTGAAAAAAGTACAATCAATTTCAAATCATGAGTGTGTTTTTATGCTAGCCCTTCAATTAGTCACTTGAATCCATAAATATATGCCAATATAATGTAAATTATTTTTTGGCCTTTTTTTGTTCTTGGCTTTTAGCCCCCCAAAAGATACTAGGTTTTGAAGTCTGCATCCTTACTTGCATTGAGGAGCAATTACATGAATTATCTATAGGGTAATGGGATGTGTTGCTTAGCGAAAGTGATGATAGTTAAGCATAATTATGTCCATGGGTAAGCTGAGGATCTGATTTTTTCATAGTTCATAGGTATATGGGATGATTTTGGTAAGATTTGCATGAGCAACAGTTTTTGAAAGGATTCCGGTCCTGTTGTGAATCCAAGAAGGAAGAAGATAATATATTTGGCTTTTTGTCAGCAGAATTACAAGTTCAAGGACATATCAGCTCCTCCTCCACTACACCTTGGTTTATACATAGTCTGAAAATATTTTCAAAAAAGAGACAAGAGCTTACATTTCCATATAATTCCAACCTGGCATGGGAAGAATTTGGATACAGATGCAGACACAAATAATTTTTCTTAGTAAACTGACATGTCTCATCAGGTGGATCCAAGAAAATTGAATGTTACATGAGCTATGAACTTGTCCTTTATCATGTGCCCTCTAGGCAGATATTTCACACTTGGTAGTTGGAGGTCTCCTTAATAATGGCCAGCCTCAATTATTTATTAAGGGCAAATAAGGAGATGAAAATTTTAGTGAATGGAGGCCAACCCTTAAATCAGTGCAGCAAGGGAAGGACGACTGAATGGGTCTGGAAATTCCTTTGTAGGTATGAACTACTGGGCCTGAGACCTGTGGGACAACAAATGCCTTTCGCAGCTTCTGCAGAGAAGGTAATCCTACAGGGGTTCTCTTCTGTCTTATTGGTAGCATCCACAGAAATTGTCAGTTAGAGACAGTACTGTGAAGTGAAAACCCTCAACCTTCCCAGCTGGTAAGTGCTCTTTTTTCCAACATTTGAGGTGGGTGTAATTTGCGTAAACAGTCAATTTTGTTTTGGCAGCCAGTTTACAGGCAAAGGAGCAATGGAAGCCTGATTTATGATGGGTTTGTGTACTATGTCTCCCACGACACCTTCCCATTCCACTGCAAGAGCCACAAACTCAGCACTGAGATATTTCTAGATCTTTTCTGTGTTCCTGAAGACTATCGTACTGTTTCCAGTTTCTGTCAATCTCAACCTACTTTCTGGTTTACTTACTGGGTGAGAAATAGTGTACATCCTGTGGCTACTCTAGATACCAGCACGTACAAACTGATCAGATAGTGAATATATGCTGAGCAGCCCAGCAGGTTGTCAAATACTAAGTTCTGTCTGCCTTTTCTTCAGTGGGAGTATTAGTATGGTGTTGACCATCTTTTGAGACACCAATTTTCACAAAACTAATGTAGCAGCTTTGAATTATGACTGAAAAATTTGATAAAAATTAGTCAATGAAAGAGAGGAATGTCTGACAACCTGTGCAGTCATGTCAGATACAGTCTTGCCAAATCAGACTATAAAATTGAGGGAGGGGGAAAGGAAAGAGAAAGAGAGAGAGTTATTCAAACAGTAATGAAAGGAATATTTCTTGCTGAAATGAAAGACTGCAACATTTAATTTAGCTTGACACAAAAGGTTCCATTCGCCGTGAAATCAAATATTTTGTTGCAAGGCACTTGTGAGAAAATAAAGAAAATGAAAGACTAAAGTCAAAAGCTGACAGAGGAAAAGCCTTACCCTTGCAAAACAAGTTCTTGGAACTATCTCTACAAAGCACCAGAGATCTGAATTATACTACTTCTATATTTGGAAGGGGGATTGATTCCTATTTTTCACCTTTTTTTTTGCATTGCTCAACTATCCCCACCTTTAAAGTATCTGAAATGCCATCTCCTCTAGTTCCACTTTTAAAAGGCACTTTCAGAGTCACAATAGGTGAATGTGAATGTGCATGTCCAAGAGAAAGAGTTAAGGTTTATAAACAAACTGTGCAGTGTCTGCAAGTATGGAGAGGAAATGAGAATACTTCTAACCACCAAAAAAAAGTGTTTGACACCCAGGCTCTCCAGGAATTAATGCACATATAACTATGTGTATATTGTGGGAGAGAAATTGATTTGATTTGGTGTGGAATTTAAGGTATTGCTGACCATCTGAGAATTTGTACCAGCTGGTGAGCATTTACAGACAAGAATTTATCACTTAGGACTACAAACAACATACTTACTCTGATTATTTTTGACACTCTGTTATCAAAAGTTTCTTTGCACTTCTGATCTCAAAACTTAGAAACAATCACCAGAGGCGTTACAGTACTGAGGTGTCATACTGATGTGTCAGTACTTTTATACAAAGCGTCTCAGGCCGGAGGTTACTGAGTTGCTGGTGGCTAGGTTTGAAGAGGTGGGAGGAATGTCCTTTGAATTTCTGCTTTAGCAGCCCTGAATGCTGAAATGCTCCACTCTGACTCCAGGTCTTGCGAGGATCAGGTGAAACTAGCTTTCCTTAAGAAGCTAAAGATAAAGATGAAAAGATTTAGTGGCTTGTATTCATTTGCCCATGGGAGGGGGCAAGGAAAGGGCAACTGCAGGTGTTGGCCTGAAAATCCCAGTTGTCCACCATCGAGAATAAGGGAATGATTGCTTCTCTATACGATTGCAAGAAGGGAGGTCTCCTTAGAAGATTTTACTAAAGGGAGTTTTTGGCACATCACATTAAAGAATACCCTGGTGAAAATGGAGTTTGTTTGTAAAAATGTCAATAAGAGTTTTACTGTCATTTATTTAAGAACTTCTGTGATGTGTGCCCACTTGGACTGTTTTCCTCTAGAAGGACAAATGACTCAACCCCAAAAATGTGTATCTGAATACTTCTTTGCCTAGGAGATGTTCTATTCTGGACCCAATCTGTTTTTCTCTGCATTCATAAGATAATTTAAGTCATTACCTGAATATAAGTGAACTGTGACGCTGTCCAAGTCTGAGTTCTGGATCTTCTTATAACTGATCCCTGATTGGTTTGATGAAATGATCTGATGATGCGTTTGTGTCTTGTCTTTTATCTATTTTTTTCCTTGTTTAATGATTGTTATGTTGAAGAACTTTTGGTGGTACTAGCCTTTTTAAGACAGCAAATCCAAATTTTTTTCTGCCTCAGACAACCTGGAACTTAAAAGTGTACATTTTGAATGCTGAATTCTTTGTAGCCTTGAATGCTACAATTTTCAGTCAGCAGGGTCACTCTGTTTACCTGTGACCATAGTAAGTGGCATGCAGTCTGCCCAAATGAACCCTGAAGGTATTATGTCATACACCCTGAGGATTACAGGTGGGAAAATGTTGTGCTCTGATAAAGCTATTATCTTGTGCTGATAATTAAAATATCTGTGCCTGCCACTGATGTTTAGAAAGATTAGAAAAGAAATGGTGCATCTTGCATTTAACATATTTTTGTTCTCTGAAGGTCACATAATATGTCTGTTGCTTCCAGATGACAAATGCCTTGCATTTTAGACAGACTGGGTAGGGCAAGTGAAACAAATATGGCCATACTAAAATTTAGTGTGCGTATAACCATCAACCCAATTACATGGCATACTTCCCAATTTTTGAGAATTGAACAGGTCTTCAGAAAATTGTTTCAATCAATAAAGTCCTCTAGTACTTGTTAGAGGCAGATCAAAACTGAGCTGGATTGGACATTCGAGCTGTGTCTTCATATTTCATTTTGCATCTTTTCTAATGAGTAAAATAATCTACTCTCCAATAACATGCACAGTGAAGCTGATGTCTAGGTGCTATTGTTGAAGACTCTCTGCAAGCTTTGAGGTATTGGCATAATTTACACATGAGGCAGAGCTTTGGGAAAGAAGCAAGTTTCCAGTTATACAGGTATAGACTTCTGTATCTAAAGAAATTAAAAAGTCTAGAGAAAACTGAAATACTTATATCTGTCCTCATCAACTCTCACTAGCCCTTTGGTAAATGCTTTCCTGAGAGAATACTGTCAGTACACTCCTTTAAGCTTCACAATGTGTTTGTAAACGACTAAATCTTGTGCAAATAATTAATGTAAGGAAAAAAGATTGTTATCAAGGGATGATTCAGTAAATGTAACATTAAAAAGTGTAAAAATTTTATCTGAAGTGTGAGTTCACTTGTCAGCATTCTGTGAGCTCTCTGTATTGCCAAATTTTGTTTGAGTCAGTAGTAAAGGGTAATAGTGAAACCACTGAAAATTACTGACTGACATAGTGGTTTAACCACAATTTTTCTTCATAATGATTTGAAGCAAAATTTTTAGTTTCATAAAAAAATTAGGAATATTCCTTATGAATAATTTAGCACCAAAATTACTTAGACATAGCATAGAATTTTTGTTCTATGGTGACCTTTTTGCCTTGGATTAATTTCTAAAGGTCTGCAGTTTATTCTGTCTGTAGTCTGAAAAATTTAAATTCTGAATGTATCTACAAGAATGATCACAGACCATAAGCAGCAAAGGAGGAATACATTCTCTGGGTTATCATTTCAGCACTGTGTACACAATATGTCAGACTCTGAAACTTTCAAATTAATTACTAGTCCTGGTGATGCTGAATGTGTTTTGTTGCCCTTCAAGCTTGCAATTAATATTCAGACAGTTGTGAAGGGAGGATAATTTGGTGATTTTCAGTTTATTCTTCCAGGGAATAAACAAGAGAAGAGAATACATATTTCTCTTTTACTGCAGCTCAGCATCAGTTGATTAAGTTGTGTCTGCAACTGTACACAATCAATGTCAGTTAGAGTACAACTTTATTAAAGTTTTCTTGAATTTACATAACTTTCAGAACCATTACATGTATAATTTATCATGATGATGCAGTATCGTTGTAGGGTATTTATAAGCTTTGTGCAGTGGGGCAGAATTTCAAACCTGGTCCTTCATTAATTTTTAATTCAATAACTTAGCTAAACTAGGTGAGCACTGATAGCAGGAACACCAAGAGCTTTACCAGTCTTTAAATGAAAATGCTCTCTATGTTCAGTGCCTCTGCAATCCTACGGGACAAAGTTTAATGTGCTTACGAAAGTGTGTTTACCTTCAGCATGTTCACTAAGTTTTTCTTCCAAATATTTTTTTACCAGCCTATGGTTTGAATTTATAGCCAAACAGCTGAAGATTTAAAGTATTTAATTGAAAAAATAATTTAAAAAATCATGGGGGTTTTACTTGGAAAGGGAAATGGTGAGGAAAACCTGAGTTCTCATACATGTATGAAAAAATTTCTCATTTCTCATTTTCTCATATCCCTTTGCTAGCCATAGCTCAAAGAAGATTTTTAAAGGAAAACATTTTCTTCTGCATTTAATCAAATAATGACAAACAAAAACATCAGGAATTATGGATGGTTGTGAAAATAACTTAGATCATAGAAACATAGAATAGAATCATAGAATTGTTAAGGCTGGAAAAGAGCTCTAAGATCATTGAGTCCAACCATGGAGTTAGCCTAGCACCACCATGTTCATGACCAAGACATGTCTCTAAGTGCCTCATCTTCTAAATTTGTCTTTTAAATACTTGCAGGGAGAGATGATGACTCATTCACTTCCCTGTGTAACTTGTTCCAATGCTTGAAAACCCTCTTGGTGAAGAAATTTTTCCTAATAGCTGATCTAAACCTTCCCAGATGCAATTTGAGGACATTTCCTCTTGTCCTGTCACTTGTTATCTGGGAGAAGAGACTGACCCCCAGCTCGCTACAATCTCCTTTCAGGTAATTGTAAAGTTGTAGGTGGCCTTGGTGAGGGTGGGAACTCAGCCCTGACTTTCTTTAGCTGTTTGAAAATCTGTATCTAACTTCACAAAGGCTCTGACTCCTAAAGCTAGACTTTCTATATTGTTTGAGATGCTTTAGGAGGGTGCTTTTTGTTTTCTGCATAGAGAGGATGATCTGTTTCTAATGGTGCCTCAATATCAATGAGGAAAAAGGGTTCATTATTGACATTCCAGCCATTGGAAACTGTTGATAATAGGAGATAAAAAGCTGATCCTACTCTCATTGAAATAATAATAATAATAAGAAGTCAATTTCTATTGATTTTTTTGTCTTTAAAGAAAGCCTCAAAATAATGGAAGATCTATTCCTTTCTGTTACAGTCATAGTTGGTATTGGTCACTGGAAGTATTCTTTCTGGATTAAGTTGACTTCTTGATCTCTCAGAAATGTGTGTGACACATTTAGCCTGTAACACTGTTCTCATTTACTAATTGTGGGCGAGGGTAACAACCAATATGCATAATTTCTCACAAAATACTCCAACATTATGTAGAATGTTAAATACAAATAATGCTACTCTGGAAGTGAAAGAAAATGGGAAGAAAAGAAAGCAGCTTAAATCTCTCCCCTCTCCACCCCCCAACCTCCCTCTTCTATTCCAGAAATAGAAACCATGATGAAAAATGATATTGTGGCTTTGAGACTCTCTTTGGGCTGCAGACAAAAAAGAACAAAGTTAACCTTGTTATATTTTTCCTTCCATAGTCTGAAGAAGGCCACATGGTTGAGATTTCACTTCTCATTTCTATTTCCAGGGCATATTTTCTTATCATCTTCATAAAAGAATGGATTTTATAGCTATGTGTTGATCCAGCAGCTGGTTTGTTTTTTAAATGAAAACATTATCTGTTTATTATTCCAGTACAATTTTAAGCAGTTTTACTCAGCATATTTGAATTCAAAATCCTATTAAAGATGCAATATTCCTCTACTACTTTGTCCCCCACTGTGCTGACATTCAGTTTCCCCATTTTGAATAGAAATATAATATTGTATATCTGTTCAGGCTGATGTAATTTCCAGCACTGAATTACCAGTCATTGGACTGCCTGTTCACCCTCCTATCATGGAAATTTTGTATTTGCACATATTTTTCTCCACATTTACAAAATGAATTATTGGTCTGGCTATCTTGCAATTGCTTTACAGCAGCACTTTCTTTTTAAATCCAGAAAACTTATCCCTTTTTACTTCCTACCATCTGATTGAAGTAATAAGAATTGCTGAGTTAAGATAAACACCCTCATTTTGTGGTAGAGAGGGGAGGGGGATGAGAAGCAGAATGTTAATTTGTTTTAAAGTTAAAAGTACTGACCCATGCACTGAAGATAAGCATATCTAATTTTAAATCTTCCATATCTATTGTAATGTCTAATTGCATAGTTAAATGAGCTGTAAAAGCAGAAATGCCGCTGTAACCTCTAAACAATTTTACACAGTTCTAGAACATTTGAGATAACAGAAGAAAGCTTAAAGAAGCTTTTCTCCTCTAGTAATGCTAGTACTTCAGAGGACAGTGTTTATTGAACAGGAGAGGCTTTCTGCTTGGGCAGCACTTTCCCGTTACTCTGGACACACTTTAGATTTAAGGAGGCAATTGAATGCATCATGTGGGCTATGAACACTCTAAAAAGGTCCAAAACCATTAGTGGATGTGTCACTCAGTGCTCAATTCTCATCTCGGATTGATGTAATGCTGGAGTAACTTGATTGAATTCAGTAACTTTATTCTAAATTAGCATAATTGCTCTCATAATTATTTAGCCTACAGAAGCATCTGGAGCCCCTAAGTAGGTCAGGGCACAATTTCACTAGGCTCTCTGCATTACACACGCACATACACAAATTAATATGTCAGAGAGCTTTATATACAGACTACCTCTCTCTGAATACTTGCTTGGGGCAAAATAAAACAACGGAGAGGTGAATCCACTAGTCTGAGTGTTAGCCTCTGTGACTGACTTCACTGAAAGTCCCATAGACTTTCTGTGCCTCTGTTCTCTTTCTAGAAAGTGCTGATGGTAGTGCTTCTCTTGTTTTATGAGAATAATTGCATTTAAAATTGTGAAGTGCTCAGGCACCATGGTAATGGGGAGATGCATAAGTGTTGTGGATAGACAAGGTAATCTGCATCCAATTGTTCATGCTTTATAGCCCTTAATGACAGATACTTCAGGGGAGTTGTTTATATCCTCAAGATGAGATGTGCCAGCATATTAGATTTTTTTACTACTGAGGGGTAAAAAGGAAAATACAAAGTAGCTGTAAAATAATAACTTTTCTGCAGACTGTAAAAGACTTCAAGTTTAATAACAGAAATGATTGTTTCTAAGGTTAAATGGAATCACAGTACTGTCTCTACAAACTGGGAATTACATACACCTCACACAGCACAGCTCGCATTTCCTGTAAATGTAAAGTATGACTTTTTGTTTCTACTCAGAAGTTTGAGGCTAATGATGCTTTAGGCAATAATGAAAGTTCTTGAAAAGAACATTATGTATTGTTCCTTAACTCTGCCCTGCCTGAATTGTCATTAATTTGTTGTGCCTAGCAAATGGAAAGTACTAGGACAGGAGCTGAGTGGCAGTAGCATCAAATTAATTTGGGATTCTGAAGTATGTTAATGTTCTTAGGATGACTGGCTTCAGTGAAGCTAGGATATACTTTCAAGACACTTGAAGTTGACCTGATTATACCTTCTTTTTATTTCCCAAACCATCCAGAATGACAGATACTGTCAAAGAGAACTTCCAGGTTTCTATGCTTTCAGGATCTGACAATTTTTGCTAGAAAGGAAAATGAATTACGTAAAGAGAGAATTTATTTACCCCCTTTTCTCAGCAAGACCAGAAAGGTTTAGACCAGCTCTTCTGATAACATATCTTAGTACTCTTCAAGTGATTATGTGACCAGTGACCAGAGTGAACGAATACATTGTCATCATTCTTCTGATGGCTGGGTGAAGTACAAAAGTCTTGATGTGCTTTTTTGTGACACAGAATCCAGACTTAGAACAAGTTCCTTATCTAGCTGTTGTAACAGTACTGTCCCATAAGGGATCTGGGCCCTTATAAAATGAATTTACTCCCCAAACAGACCATTTACCTTTTGGTAAATAAGAATGGAATTTCTGTTCTTCCAAAGTTTCTACTAGTGCCTCTTTACTGAGCAGAGTTTTGGTAGCAGAATCTTCAGACAGCTCAAGTTAAACTTAGGATAACCCAGTGCTTTACTATAAACGCTCGAATTGCAGAAACATGATTGTGCAGCAAAAGGACTGACCAAAGTTTTCTGTATCTAGATACCTGAGTTTAGATATTCTTTTTAAAGGACAGCCTTAATATTACTATGGACNTTTTTTTTTTTTTTTTAATTTCGGTCTTGTCCTTAGTTCAATAGCAAAACCTTGGAGTGTACATGTGAGGCACTAATACCAAAGCTTTCTGGATGCTTGCTTGGTTTTGGTTTCCTTTTAACTTCCTATAAAAGACCTGTTTTTCTTACATCTTTATCAGTGCCTTTTCAGTCTGCATTTTAAATGCTTCGGTACTTTCTCAGTAGCATCTTAGAAAGTGTAGTTTAATGGAGATAACTCTTAGGATTCTCTAGCCAGGAGAGACTTGCGTGGCCTGTGCATTCTTGCTGCAGTGGTGGTTGTTAATTTCTTAAGTTTCGTATCATAACCTATGTGTCTGCAACTGGAATTTCATAGAAAAATATGTGACTGATTATATAATAAAAAGTAATGCCTTCTTGAAATTCTAGTGTCTTTAAGGATACTCTCTTCTGAGTAAACAAAATGCTTTGGCTGTGAATTTCAAGTATCATGAGTTTCAAGGGAAAGATTGTGAGGAATTAATTTTAACAAGCCATGTGGTAAAAGATTAATGGATTATTTGCTTTGAGAACAGTGGAAAGAAATGTGGGACTCTGTTTTTAAATTTATCAGAAATCTAACTATATAATTGAGTTAAAGTGTGAAAATATCTTAACTGTGATGGTTGCTTGGTTTCTCAAATGAGGGAGACTTTTGCAGCTGATCCACAGAAGACCAAAGCATTGGCTTACTCTGCCATATTAAGTAAGCAAAAATGATTTTACATTGTGTCAAGATGTTTGTGTCACTGGCTTTACTTATGCCACTGTTACTAATGTACAGTTATTGTAGTTAGCCAGGCTGGAAAAGATACAATTAATGCTATTAATTCAGCTACAAGGTTCGTGGATCTGTGAGCAGTTGAGCAACATTACTACCTGGATTAATGATGCTTCATGTCTTGGATTGATCATATCTAAGTGTTAATCAATTCCAACCAAATGCCTGATGCTGATTCTTTAATTTATTTTTTTTCAATTTGTTATTTGTCAGTAGTACAGAATGAAACAAAGATATTAAGCTCCCAAGTCAATTAAACTGCTTTTGCTACCATAGTTAGCAGCTGCTTCTTCTTATGACAGATTTAATTAGAAATAACTATACTTGTTTTTACACAAATATGGCAATTTTTTCTTGATCAATTAAAGTAACTCTGCATTTCATTTGTATTTTTACTAACAGATAACATCCCAAGAGTTCAGTTATCTTTTGTGATGGGCCAAGAATTGGGGTGAGTGACTTAGAGGACAAAGTAACTTAAATACTTATATAGAAGAATTTTCAGATCAAACCAAAGGATGGCAATGTCAACTAAAGGTGGCATTCAGGTCAATAGAAAGATAAACTTAAATAAATTCCCACTAAAAATTCTTTATCTATACTTAGTAAAACAACTTCTTTTCTGATATTGAATGAGAATTATTACAGACCAAGTACTCCTTTTGTGTGTGATGCTTATTGGACAAGGAAGATTGATTTGCCTTTCTCAATGTCTTACATGAAAATGATTTTTTTCTCTAATCTCTTTTCTTGCATTAAAATTTCATCTAGTCTTGGTGAAAGCATTTAAATCCTAGATGCCTTGACCATAGCTTTCCAATCATTCTTGGAGACAGAAAACTTTTATCCGAAATATGAGAGTTTACAGGGTGACCATATGCCCTGTCATTGTGGCATGAGTTATATAAGTGGTTTTCACACTCCTGATTATATTCCAGCTGGTGTCACTGACACACAGTGTGCTCATAACATGTAAACATATGAATAACACTGAAGAATACAGTAACAGGGTTGAGATAGACATTGCCAGGAAAGCACTGCTTTCCCCTTTTCTTTATGTGAATGCAACAGCATTTCTTTCTGCTCTTTGGAGTTCACTAAATCTCTTTATTTCTGTACAAAATTGTATGAGCATGGATGAGCAACACTGTCAGATAAAGATTTTATACCTGAGTCATAGAAGTCAGAGATGGAGAAGCCCTATCTCATGTTGTAGGTCCTTCTCCTGTTCTGGATAATTTCTGTCTAAATATATTTTTCTCTCATTGCTTTGAGAGCATCTGCACCATAATAGTATACAAACACACAAACTGGATTATGATAGAGAGTTAATAATTTATCACAGAGAGCTCTGGGTGCCTATGACAGCAGTGTGAGAAGCTCATTTAAGAAGCCTGTGAGTGTTTTGCTGACAGGATTGTACTCATGACACCTGCTTCTTGCATAAAGTAACATTTTTCTTCTGGTTGTTTGGATGAAGGTGCTTGCTTTTATTATCTATTTATTATTGAGATTTGACTCTTCTAAGAAGAACATCTTCTTTAGCATAAGAGAGATTGCTGAAAGGAGAAAGAGTCTATAATTTTTCTGCACTTTTGTTTAACTTCTGTGGTTCTAATGAGTTACTAGAATGAAGTTGTAATGACAGTAGCCATACAATGTGTTGGCTTTGGTTCTGGAATATCTAGTTGCAGTTACCCAAAGTTACCAGTGAAGGCAATATACTTGTTATCAAAAATAGATTTTTTGTCAGTAGACTCAGTACCAAAAATTACAAGTTTGTCTTAGTAGTTATTCAAACCCTTCAAATTTCTTGTCCTCTGTCTTCATTGTATTTTAACTACAATTTCTGCAAACCTAATTGCAAGAAGAAATTGTACAGAGAGTGAATAAGACAAGAGAGAACTGTAAAAGCTGTTTTTCTGGAATGCAGGAAGGAGTTGTTTGTTTGTTTGTTTTTGTTTGTTTTGATTTTTGTTTTGCTGTTATTTTTTGTTTGGTTTTTTCAAGGGGAAGGGGTGGCAGAGGCAGGTTTTGTTCTACTATTTATTTTCATGGTTAGTTCAGCCTCCACTGATCCTATGTTTTAACTTCAGCTTTTTCTGCATTAAATAAAAGATTTTACCTTGCCATCTGAATACCACTCTAGGGTCTTTCCCCAGGCCTCCGCTCCCCCCAAAAAAGAAAAAGCAGTGTAAAAAAACTATCTCTAGATTTGGAGATGTGCTATTTTTCCCCCCACCATGATTTTAGAAAATTTATTAAAATAATTTGAAAAATGCAAATAATAGCATTTTTCTGACTCTAAGAATAATATTGAGTGGATTTTGTGCTTATTATTCTAGCATTTCAACTTCTTAGGCATACTTCTCATTTTCATACTAGGGCATGTTAAAGAGTTCAGTGACCAGAAGCATCAAGAAGTAATTAAAAAAATCTCAAATGATGTCTAATTAAAAACTGTTCCAGGCAGAATGAATTAAACAGCCTTAAAATTGCTTACTGCATCCATCTTCCTGATGTCTGAAGGAGCTGAGTTGCAGAGGTGAATCATATAATGGTAAAAATCTCTTGCAGTAGGTAAATTCAGAAATGGAGTAGACAATAAACTGAAATTACAGAATAATCAGGCTGGTAAATTACATCATCAAATTTCTTGACTTGGCAAGAAACATTAAAAAAACCAAAAGTTTTATTGGCTTCCAAAGCCAGAGCCATAAGAGCTGTAGATTTTTTGTGGCAGATGAGGTGATGTAATGACATCAATCAGATCCTTGGGTAGAAGCCAATTCATGGTTTTAAGAGGAGGGCTAATACACTGATATGCCAGCTTAGTTTGATATCTGATCAAGCCATGTTGTCAAATGACATCCTAATATAACTTCCAGTCTTTCTGCTGGTAAATCTGTTGAACTCTCTTCCTTTCATCCCATTTCACTTCCCTCTTCTTTCTTGCTCCTTCCCCATTCCCAAGGTAAGTCTCAATGTGTCTGTTAACTATATCTGCATTATGAAAGGCTAGCAATCCAAATTTTCATCCATTCCAACAGCAACATTTTGTGTCTGTAAGAACTACTGACAGCTATAAGTAGAAGCCCAGTTCAGAGTCACAAAACTAAAATCTCCAGTGTAGAATTCAGTGACAATGACGAAAAAGAACCAAACCTAGCTGGCTTGGCCAAATTGATGCCCACTAAGTTAACAGTTTAAAGAAGCAATGGCTTTGCTGTCTGCAGGGTTTGGTAAGCAGTAGTTCATAACAATGCTAGTGTTTATATCTGCATAAATTATGTATGTGCAAAGAAGAGTATCTGATACTTACAGTTTTCTGTTCTTCAGAAAAGAATACTTAATTATTAAAAAAAAAAAATCAGTAACTCACCATCCTGAGATGTATGGACAAGTTACACATTACAGTTACTGAACATAATGTATCTCCTATTCTAAACACTATTAATTTGTTAGTTATTATATGGATACAATAAATAAAAATTGATTAAACTCTGAATAGATAGAAAATAAAATATATTTAATTCCCTGAATGACTCACTACAAAAAAATAATTCTATTGCTAAGTCCAAGAATGTCCATCTGTGATTTGATACAATGCAGAATATGAACTGTATTACCATTTTAAAATTTTATTTTATCATTCTTTAGTAAGCACTTTTAGGATGCTGCTGTTTAACTAATTGCTGTAGCAGGTGCCCTGTTACTTAAACAGTATGGCTGAGAGCATTATGCAGACTTCAGGAGTCTGGGGACAAAAAGTAAGTCTAGCAGCAGAGCCCATTGCACTGAAGACATATAAATTAAAAAGATTAGAACTGACTGCTCTGGGCAGTGTAGAGTAATGATTTTTAGGCCAACACAAGATTCCAGATGCTCCAGGAAAATCCCATGATGAGCAATGTCAACTGATGTCAAATGCTACTGAAAGATCTAAGAAAATAAATGTAGCAATGCCAGTTGGTATTGAAAGCAGGTGGTTAGCCATGTTCCACAGGGCAATCTCCATGCTGTGAAAAATCCTAAAATCTGAAGGAGATATGTGCTTAGGAAACCCAAACTCACAATCAAAGTGTTATTTTTCTTTAAATGTCCCTAAAACTAAAAAAAAAAAATCTAGTATTAAAGGAAAAAGATTTGACCTTAAATGTAAATATTAAACTTAGCACTGTACAAATATATATTAAATTATAAACCAACACTGTATACATAGCAAGTTTTCATGATATAAAAATCTGCCCTCCCAGTAATAATCATTATATGCACTAGTGAGTACATCAGGTTTGGTGATTTTTCAGAGGAAAAGATATCATTATAAAGGTGTTAAGGAATATGTGACTGAGGAGAACTGGTTGTAAAACAGGTGCAGACAGTAGCATTTAAGGAGACTGAAGTTTAAATTAGAATTTCAAGTTATGTTGTATCCATTATATGAAGTGACAGAAACATGTCTGGAGGAGCTTGAATAGATTCAACACAAGTCTACTGTTTATTTTGATTAACAGAAAAAGGAAATGCAGACTAGATGCCAACCCTCATTAATAACCTTTGCATAGTGGAAATCAGGCAGATAAAGATGACTTTGAAAGACTGCTTATCATGTATCATCAAATTACAGATAAAAAATATCTAAGTAATAGTCAACCAAAATACAAGTTTTGGTGTAAAGTAGAGCAAACCAATGCAATATATATGGGGCAAAAATGCAGAATCTAACAGTTTTGCTTTATAGACATAAGGCAAAATGGGGTGATAAGGATTTGATTTGCTCTTGAGGAGGATATATCAGGATTCCATTACAGTCTGGTGTTTTGGTTTTTCTTTTTAATTGGCAGGGGATTTGTTACTGTAGCTTTGAAGTTATGTGTAATGGTGTAACTACACATTAAGGAGCAGAGATATTTTTTTTCTTATTATTTTTAAGTGACTTGATAGAAGAGGACCAAACCGTGGGCATGGTGTGCAGGAGTGACTGGTGCAGGCATAGCAAGTCTTGCTAGGATATGGTCAGACCCTGAAGACTGATGGTGCAGCTAACCAGTCAGACCATTGCATTTTACCTTTTTACAGAGATCCAGGCATTATATTCTTTACACGTTGTTCAGTGGGAAACTTACTGTTAATAAAATTCTGTGGAAAAGTTTTATGACTCTTAGTCATTGGCCCTGGGTCATATCTAATGAGCATGAAAAACAGTTTCTCCTATATCCTCTAATATTTTTCCTACATAATTCTTAACGTTCTTTTTGTATATAGAGCAACCAGATAACCTGAATACCCAAAGTATTTTCAGTGGATGCAAAAAAAACAAAAATAAAAAATCTTGTCTCACCCAGACAATCTGAATCAATCTGTGGGTGAGTTTGCTTACCCTACCAAGGATCTGGCTTCTTTAAGAAGGTTCTATAAACGAATCTGCTATATTTTTAGATTGGTTATATTTTGGTTATCTTTCAAATACCACTTCATTAGACAGTTTTGCCTAATTACTTTTCTGTAATCAGGAACTGCTGGCTAAGAAAAAAGAATTGTCGTATCTTGAGATATGGTATCCAGGGAGGTCCATATCATTCTTATAGGATTATATTAAGAGTGGATTAATTGAATGAGTCCCTATTCTTATTACAATCTCTCCTTATTAGAATGGATTAATTTATCACATTTTCTCTCCTCTTCACAATCTTTGACATAAGAATGAATTATCGCACTTTTCATTGGTATTTTTCCAACTGTGTGATGGCCCCCTTGCTTTTTAGCCTGTTCAAAAAAGAGAGGGACATTAGTAACTTGCTGTAATGAACTTGCATGTTGGAAGATGGAGGAATAGGGGGGGCTTCTGTTTTACAAAGGACTGCAGTGAGAACTCTGTGCGCCAGAAGATTCTGAATACCTGGCAGGCTTCTGTCAGTGGAATTCAAGGAAAGATGTAGAGAGGAGTGTAACTGAACACAGCCTCTCTGTCTGTAGACCATTTTTATTGTGGTTAGCATTTTTACTGTGGTTCACAGTCATATTCTTAATTTTGGTTTAAGGAGAATAGCTGAGGCATGAGCAACTTCTGTTGTCTGCTGACTGCTGTCTTTCAAAGTCTTCATACCTACAGCAGCATATTTCTTAGGATCAGTCAGCTTTCAAGTCCATGCACGCTATATCAAGTGCACTATGCTAAGGTGTCTGCTCATGCAGTCATTTTTTGATATTGCAGAACTTAATTTTCCTTCTGAAATGAAGACGCCATGGTGGAAGAGCACCTTGCACATAAAATATATTTATTCTGTATTTTAAAGTGCAGATTAAGTATGACCTGAATAGAGCCAGCTCTAGCGTATCTTTAGGGAAAAACACTGAGCTTTGTGATAGAATCACAGCATCATTAAAGTTGGAAGACTCCTCTAAGATCATTGAGTCCAGCCATTAATCTAACATTGCCAGGTCTACCACTTAAACCTTGTCCCTAAGCACCATATCTACACAGTTTTTGAACACTTCTAGGGATGGTGATTCCATCACTTCCCTGGGCAGCCTATGCCAATCACTGACAAACCTTTCAGTAAAGAATTTCTTCCTAATATCTAATCTAAACTTCCCCTGGCACAACTTGAGGATGATTCCTCTTGTCATATTGCTTGTTACCTGGGAGAAGAAATTGACCTCCACCTGTCCACAGCCTCCTTTCATTTATCTATGGAGGGTGATACAATCTCTACTGAGCCTCCTCTTCTCCGGGCTAAAAAACCTCAGCTGGTCCTCATAGGACTTGTGCTCCAGACCCTTCCCCAGGTTCATTGCCCTTCTCTGACGCACTCCAGCACCTCTCTTGTCATGAGGGGCCCAAAACTGGACACAGGACTAGAGGTGCAGCCTCATCAGTGCTGTGTACAGGAGGATGATCATTGCCCAGGTCCTGCTGGCCACACTATTGCTGACAGTGGCCAGGATGTCACTGGCTTTCTTGGCCACCTGGGCACAAACTGGCTCATGTTCAGCAGGCTGTCACCCAGCACCCCCATGTCCTTTTCTGCTAGGCAGCTTTCCTGCCAGTCTTCCCCAGTCTGTAGCATTCCATGCTGTTGTTGTGACCCAAGAGCAGTTGTTGTGACCCAGAGCATTCTCCATATAGAACCTCATACCCTTGGTCATGGGACCATGCCATGGTCTCAGCCCATCAATTCAGCTTGTCCAGATCCATCTGCAGAGCCTTCCTACCCTCCAAGAGTTCAAACAGTCCTGCCCAAATTGTCATCTGCTTGCTGAGTGTGCACCCAATTTCTTTATCCAGATCATTGATAAAAATATTAAGCAGAGCTGGTCACAACACTGAACGCTGGGGAGCATCACTTGTGACTGACCACCAACTAATTTAACTCCATTCACCATCACTCTCTAGGTCCAACCATCCAGCCAGATTTTAACCTAATGAACATTGCACCCATCCAAGCCATGGGCAGACAATTTCTTCAGGAGAATGATGCAGGAGACAGTGTCAAAGGCTTTACTAGGCAGACAATATCCACAGTCTTTCCCTCATCCATTGAGCAATTTACCCTCTCACAGAAGGAGATCAGGTAGGTGAAGCAGGACCTGCCTTTCACAAACCCATGCTGGCTAGGTTGTACTGCACATGCTGTGTGATGGCACTCAGGATGATCTATTCCAGGACCATCCCTGGCCCCAAGGTCACGCTCACAGGCCTGCAGTTCCCAGGAGGTGCCTCAGTACAGCACCTTTAGGTCTTACTAGAGCTTCAATGAGACCAGGAGGTGCAAAGGTACAGCTATATCTGACTACTTTCTTTAACACAAATGCTGATATGCGTTGTGATTTGACACTGAAGAGTCAGGGCAAGCAGACTCCCTCCCAGAAGGGCTAAACACCTTAAAGTTTATTAACAGAG
Source organism: Ploceus nigricollis (assembly GCA_013399945.1). Taxonomy (NCBI): domain Eukaryota; kingdom Metazoa; phylum Chordata; class Aves; order Passeriformes; family Ploceidae; genus Ploceus; species Ploceus nigricollis. The sequence goes on along the minus strand of VXBC01008766.1, from coordinate 412,858 downwards.
GTTCAGAATTTTTACTGTGACCCCACAGAAACCCTTTAGAATACGGGTGACAGAGCACAACATATATGCTTCTAAGCCTGTGCTCTGAGATGCATGTAGCTACAACTGTTGAGGTAAACTGCACAGCCTAGAAGCATGAAAAAAATGTTACTACCATCCTTTTTATAGTATTAATATGTAAATAGTATTTGATTTTATGTGGGTTTTTTTTTCCTTCAAGGTGAACTAGGAGGGACATCATACTTTTCTTGAGTGGCTCAATCACTGCAACTCCAGCAGAATGAGTGTAGTCTGGGCACTGCCAAGACACTAAAGACTCTCTAAGATGTAGGCTGGGATTCCGTATTCCAGTTTAGGCATGCAGGGATTCCTACTCCAAAATGGGTTGCATGGGTAATTTTCTGTGCTCTTTCCTCTCACATTGATCAGTGTATTTTATGTGATTCAGAGGTGGTAAGTCACATCTCAAGCACAGCCATGCACAATCCTATATATTATATTTCTTTGGTATACAAAGCGGTAGGGGAAGAATAATTTCCTTCTTATTTCAGCTAGTTATTAGTTTGTACTATAAACATGAGGAGTAGTGACCTTTTTAATTTATTTATTCTTACCAAGCTATTTCTTTAGTAATATCTTATAGGGCTGAGGCAGTTATGGCAATTATATGGTGCATAAAATCTATTCTCCTTTATACATATGAAATTTACTTAGTTTTAATTTCATAGAGTGTCTTTCCATGCTTGTATTACAAAGCCATATGAATAAAAATGGTCTTCAGAATAAAATTACAGGCATACTGTAGACATTGTCTAAGTTTAGTGCCTTCCGTACAAACAAAAAAAAATTGTAATTTTTCAAATTATTTTTAAGGAAACCTTCCAGACCTTTTTTTCTTTTTCAGCTGTTAAAAATTATCCTCTTTTTGTTACATTTTCTAACTCAATTTTTACTCTATTCTTTTCAATGAGATGGCAGTCAAAGGAGGTGATTATCCTGCTTTGCTCTGCACTGGAATGGCCTCACTTTGAGCTCTGTGTGCAGTTTTTTGGCACCACAACAGAAAAAAGATATTAAGCAATCAGGAAGCATCCAAAGGAAGGCCATAGGGATGGTGAAGGGCCTTGAGGGGAAGCTGTATGAGGAGAGGCTGAGGTCAATTGGTCTGTTCAGCCTGGAGAAAAGGAGACTGAGGGGAGACCTCATTGCAGTTACAACTTTGTGAGTGGAAGAGGAGGGGCAGGCACTGATTTCTTCACCCTCATGACAGGACTCAAAGAAATGGCATGAAGCTGAGTCTAGGGAAGGTTAGGTTGGATATTAAAAAAAGGTTCCTCACCCAGAGGGTAGCTGGGCACTGGAACAGGCAACCCAGGGAAGTGGTCACAGCAACCCTTACATCAAGAAGTGTTTGGACAGTACTCTCATGCATATGGTGTGATTCTTGGGGTGTCCTGCACAGGGCCAGGAGTTGGACTCAGGGATCCTGATGGGTCTCTTCCACTTCAGCATATTCTATGATTCTATGATAATATGAATTAGCTTTGCACAGTATTGTCCTCCTGACAACACAATTCTGGATGCTTGACTGAGGGTCTCCAAGCTAGCCTGGTGTCTAGGAGCTCACTAGGTCCTATAATGCCTAAATTCCTTAATGACTTCTTCAACTTCTTTTTGTAATGTTTAGAGTGGGAGAGGAAAGCTTAGAAACCAGCGATTACATCTAAGTATATTGACTGCTTAATTATGTTCACACATTAAATGGCTCACATGAATTATGGTTCTGGTGCCATAAAAATGTTCATTATTTCCTGTTAAGGGCTTTCAAGTGATATAATTTCCGGATCTTGGCCCAGAAGTTTGGAGCTGTAGATGCAACGGCTGTGTCTCCAATGACACTTCACTAATTGTTTTGGCATGTGACATTAATTACATTCTGTTCAGAAATTCTCTTCTCCTGATTGAAGTGGGCTTTGTGTGTGTGGTGTATGTTGTTACATGCCCAGTCTGGCAGAACAATATGGGCTCTTTACAGCGTGCCCTTTTAACTTGAATAGTTTCTCTGAGATGAAAAGGTGTAGTTTTGTGTTAACTGAGAACCTGCAGAAGCATACAGGGTTTATTTTTACTGTTTAACTTTTCTTTTGGAGAGAAAGAAAAATATGTATCTCTTGTGGTACAGATATGCAATTAGGTGGAAACAAGAATGGTTTATTTCCATTCTTTCTCTTTTTATGTCCATTTTAGAAATAAAGATATTGAAGCTTGAGACTCTATGAACCAATCCTTTTTCAACCAATGTTATAGTTGTCTCAACTTGTCTGATCAAATCAGGCAATCAGACATAAAACCTGATTTTTCCTTGTTATTAAAGTCAATGGATAACTTTCCATCAGAAAAAATCCAAAAGCATATGTATTTTAATGTCTTTATTAAACATACAGTTTAATACGCAGGTAATTTCTTTCTTTTGCTTTCTAGAGTTCCTAGGAATATCTTTTTCCATAGCATCTCCTACCAATTTTATTTATGCAATTTGGAAGCAAATTTGTTACTATAGAGATATTTTCCTTGGAATTATTATTGCAATGAGGAGCAAAGGTGAAAAAGTAACTTGTAGGTCCCTTGAAAAACACTTGACATAGTGACTGATTCTAAAAAAAGATCCAGTATTTGTTTCTCAGAACTAGAAACTGTTCCATCAGTTTCAACAGTTTCACTTGGAAGCCTATCTTTCATCAAGATCCCAGGATCTGTCAAAAGTATCTGTACATAAATGACAAATAATTTCAGTTTGCCAGCTGTTCAGAAACTGTCTGACCAAGCAGACAAAATTAACACTCCTGTTGCAGATTAATGTTTAGCTGAGGTTATAGACCCTTAGGAAGATGAGGAACATCTCTCTCCCGTGATTTGAACTCTCTGCTTTTTACCATTATTCTATGGTTTTGATTTTTTAGTTGAAACAAATAGCACTGTGCTGTTTGCATCTATTGACCTTAATCTACAAATCAAGCTACTATTAGCAGACATCTGCATGATGGTGTGCCAATTAAAATTAGGAGAGTAAATTCCAGTTTGCACACAAACAGCAATTTGCATAGCTCTTCAAAGAGAGGAACTCAGATGTTTTAAGAACTCAGTGCCATTAAACCTTGAGGCAACTGGGAAAGGATCATAAAGGGTTGAAAGGCAATAGTAGATTTAACTTTATTTCTCTGTAGTAAACGTAGATGCTGCAACTTTATCTATATACCAGATACCTGTGATCTCTCCAAAGTTAGCCAACTATTGATATGATTATTTTGCTTCCAGCTATGGTGTTCAGAGAACTGAGATCTATGCGATGGTTATGGCAATTGGAAAGCAGACAAAGATGAGAAACAAATGTTTGTAGCTACTGAATTAAAGCATGATTAAAATAGTAGTTTACCAAAGTGAAGAAAAACAACCAAAAATCCCTGTTACTATTTACTCCAGCTCACAGAGAATGCAAGGGAAATGAAAATAACTTAAAATGTGAAGTCAAAAATTGACTTAAAGAATCTATAATGACAGGACCTTGTACAAGCAGTTTCTTACCTGGCAGAGTACTGAAGCCTTTCTCTAAGGGCTAAGAAACCTTTTGTTCACTCTGGCAGCCAGCAGACCTATATATGGTACTTTTTGTTACCAGAGTTATTTACAAGTGTTCCTACAGCTCCACTGGGATCTTTGAAAATTGTCATCAGTTCCCTGGGATTCTCTGAGTTCAGGCATGCTTCCCTTCCTGTGACTTTCCTTGAATATTTATGCTTTTAACCTGCTGAGAAAATTTTCAGCATTGCTCCTGCAACAGCAACAATGCAAATTCATGGATGATGAGCGGTGGCACATACTTTATTTTACTGGGCAGTGTCTCCAACCATTGAACTGGGCTTAAGTGAGAATCCTGAAGTGGTTCACATCTATTTTTTAGTTATTAATTCTCCGTCTTTTTGAACTTCAAGCTTTTGGGCTCTTAACATGTGTGACAGTTGAAATCAATGAACTCCACCCCACAGCCATCTAGGCACTGTTACAGTGCAAAATCTGTTATTTGCTGGGTTTTGTGATTTTTCTTTCTTCCTTTTTTTTTTTTTTTCCCACAAATTGTTATATCAGGGTCAAATTTATTTTGAGGATGAAAGCCAACATTTAATAGGGATTGTGTTTTTACATCAGGAATTTTCAAACACTTCTCAAGTGAAATCTAAATTGTGTACTACTATCTGTGAATATCCAATGCAACAGACATATTTTCCTTAAGAGTACACTTGACTCTGTGATGACAATGATCTATTAATAATTTGGAGTCTACAGAAAAACAGTGAAGCTGTGATCTTATTTCAGGCCTGTGAATCACTGACTTAGAATCTTTTTCTAGGGGAAGGAGACCCTAGAGCTATTTGTTTCTCTTTACCTCAGTTCTCTAATCTGTGAAACAGTAATAATACTTGCCCTGTGATTGGAAGGTCTGCCTCATTAGTGTCAATGACTGCCGAATAGTAGGCTGAAAAAAAATGGTGTACAAACATTGCAGTTTATTATTTTAGAGATTACATGTAGCTATCTAAACAGAAGGACATAGCTTCACATTCTGAAATAATTTTCTCTAAATAACCACAGGAACATAATTTTCAACAGGAGATGCTTATGGTTTGAACAGTTAGAAATATTAGCATCTGAAACAAATTAAAGAATCATCTACAGACAAGGTTTTTTATTAGTAATAATGAATAAATATATTTAAAAGACATTTCATGCATAATTGCTCCACAGGCTCGTTTCCTGGGCTTCACTTTTATCACAGTACCTGGCAAGATACCAGTTCAATATCTTGTGCTTGAGTGCAGTTAATGCATTCACTCTGTACAACAAAAAGTTAAAAAGAGCAAAAACAAAAGCAAAGAAAAAAATTAATCTTGAAAGTGCAATATGTGTTGCCATATGTATTTTAGTGCTCCAGGAAACCTCTACAATTCACTGGAATCATGGGATTCTAGAGCTACTACAGGAAGTTCCAACAATCCAGTGAGATATTGGGAAGAACAGCAAAGTGCAGGGACAGTTTTTGATACTGTATAACTTTTCCTTTTCACATCATCAGGTGGCAGGCTGGACTTCTGAAGAGACTTCCAGAGAAGACTGACAGACTGCTTTTTTGTAAGGTGTCCAGGATAGGATTTTTATTCCTTGTAAATCCTCCCACAATGATGCTAGGAAGAAATACAGTGTAGTTACATAGTAATAACAATATTTAGAAGCTGAGATCAGTTGATGAGAGCAGGAAAACTTGTTTCACTGAAGTTTGGAACTTGTTTGAGCATTGTTAATGTCTATACACATATACAAACATATATATACAGAAATATAAAATATATATATGCACACATTTTCTGAGGGCATTAAAAAATTGTTTCTTTGGGATCTTAAAATTTCAGCTTAATTATACAAAACCAGAAAACCAAATACAAGAAAAATTACCACGACCGGACACAGGGGACATGGGAAATGAACAAAATCTGATGATAGCAAAATAGAAAGATATATCATATATGAAGTGAACAGGAAGAGACTTAAGATTTATCTTTTCCCTCTTGTATGGTACCATTGCTGATGGAGGTGGAGAGTAACTGAAGTAACATGGTACTTTGTAAAATAAAAAATGGAATATAACCTTACTACCCAAGCCACCTTGTACAACTTTATATGAAATTCTGTAAATGGCTCCAAGGATGTTGCCAAACATAGTCACTCCATATTCAGGGCAGCACTGAATAAGAGGGTGCCAGAGGGACAGCTAGAGGGAATAGGTCATTTTGACAGTTTTGCTTTTCAATGGCTTGTTTGTTCATTCTCCTCTCCATTGTAATCACCATAAATCAGTGGCTGTATGATGTCTCTTGTGTAACATGTTGGGTATTAGATACATGCTAATATGTTTAATAGCTAGATGAATCTGTTATATTTACTGAAATTTAAAATTATGACTTTGGACTTAGTAAAAAAACCCCACCAAAATCCCGGAAATGCTTATACAGTATTTTCTTTCAATTTGCTATAACCAGATTTAACATGTAATGCAAATGCTGTAGTTTTAACTTTTAGCACATAATCTTAATGACAGTAAATGGCGTTTGATGTATTCAGTGTTTTTCATCACCAATTATTTCCTTCACACATTAGTGGGAATACTTTTAAAAGCAGTTTGACCTTTGTGTTTCTGGATGATCCAGGGAAAACAATGAAGCTGTTAAAAATGTAACTGACATGTACAACAATAATGAGGAGTGGGACACATTTAATTATAATTGTGAAATTAGACTGACTGTAATTTAGCCATGATGGATGCTTTCACAAAGATACAAATCATACTTAGATGTTCAGTTTTTTTATTTTGACCTCGTAGAATCTTCTCTAGCTTGTTCAGATAACACAAGTGTATTTAGAATAAGAAATGTTTACTTATGGCTTTTTATTTCAATGCTCAGGGTTGGTTCTTTATTGCTCTTCCTTTTTCACATAATTTCTGCCTGATTATCATGAAAGAATGGTCTAAATGGTCTTTTTTTTTCTGGAATAACAGTAAAATCCATTCTTTTTTACTTTATCTTCTCTGTATAGTTCTATTTATTTTAGAGTTCAAATATTTCTCATTGCTTTGAAATGTAAAAGTGTTCATAAGTTTGAGTTGTTTGAACATTCTATGTTTTAGTAAAAATTACTGCCACCCAAAGTAGCTATTCTGAAAGGGGAAATCAGTGTTGTAAAGTCCTTTACTGTTATGATCAAACCCCCAGTTCCTATGGACGTGTGCAGTCAGTGTTCTGCAGGTCAGTGACTGATTTCATAATTTTTTTTTGTCATTTTAAATCTGTAAAAACATGAGGTTTACAATTCCAACTTTTGTTGACTAGTCATCTAAGAATTGCTGAACCTCTTTGTTCATCTCAGTGGAATATATTTTACAGCATAATTTGCTATGGAAAAAAGGGGAAAGAAAGACTTTCTGTAGCTTAGTGGACAGGAAGTCACGTGGGATCTGGGCGGTCAGGGTTCAGGAGCAATATATTCTTTGTTAAGAGTGGAGTCATGCCAGCAACAGAAAGTGAATTCCGTCAGACAGAGAGGAACAGGTACCGCTCTCACATCTTTAGCCTGAATCAGAGGAGATATCTCTGCCTCACAGCAGAAAAATCTAGTCTGGACCCAATAACTTCCACCATTCAGACCTGGTATGCAAGTGCTCTGCTGTTTTATTCCAATTTTATTTTAGTTCTCAAGCTGTAGTAAAAACTCTTCAGAAAATCTTTATTTAATCAGATTACTTTTGTTATCTTGAAGTTTGATTCTCCAAATTGCAGCTGTGTACAATGGAATGACATCCAAAATTAAGATTAAATGATAGCCACAAAGATTTTTACAACCTAGTTAATGTGTGTTTTAAAAAATATTCCAGAGTAGAGAGTTTCAAAAATTCTCTTAGATTATGACTATTGTTTCCAGTCCAAAGAAACCAATTCCTCAGAACCTTCAGATAATTCCTCTAGGGACTGACAGTAAAAGGAATAGAAATAATCTACAAAACATACATAATTTGAAAAATAGTGACTTTGTTGTCTACATCACAGGAACATTTTAAAGCACTTGGGCAGTCTGTCCTTCTACATTACCTGCTGCTGTTTTTAGCTATGGCATACTCAGAAAATCTTTCAGAAGTTTTACTCTATTTCTGGCTCAGCAAAATGGTAAAATCCTCTAATGATTGTAAATGATGGAGTTTTTTCCAGTCATTGCTGAAATTATTGCTGATAATTTTTGGTCCAACTAGGAACACACTGTCCTACAAAGATTAACTAGTAATCATTTCTTCATTTATTCAGTGGCAATAGTCCCAGGCTTAAATACATATCACACTGTTGATCCTAGCAATTATCGTTTGAACTAAATCTACACAAAAAAATCTCATTTATTCAGAGCAACATTAATGAGTCAATAAAGCTCTGATGAATCTGGCTCTATGTTCCTATATACATTATCTTGAAATTTGTGTTGCAACCAATAATTCAAAGAAGGTTGTTTTTTGGGTTGATTTGTCTACAGTCTTTCATAAATTCAAACTTTTCCAGTGCAGAGAGATCCTTAGACTTGGGATTTTAATAATAGTAATAACAGACAGTTTTATCATCTTCATTGAACTTCAGATGACACGTATCTTGCTTATACTTACATTTCTGCATCAGATGTCAGTGAGTGTAAAGGGTAAGCAGATTGTGTCCAGGCACAATTCGTCCAGAAGAGGATTTATCCAATTTGTGTGTGCATGAGCAGAAGCACGCAGTCATATAAGGCATCTCGGTATTATTCATTTGGTGGTACTACAAAACTGTGGGTATCTTCACCTGCCCCAGTTCTTTGAAATGTTTTTCTTTATATGACTTCTTCTTTTTATGGGTTTAAAGAAAGTGAGCATTTCTACATTCCTGACCTTAAAAAGAAAAATTGCCCACTTCGGTTTCCCTGATGTCACATAGTGAGTAACCACACATATGGCATGAAAATCTGAATTAATCTTAATTTTAACATAATACATGCTTGATTCTATTAATTTATCTTGTAATTTCTGAAATGTTAAAGGAGGATTTGCCTTTACATCTGTGCTGGTTAGCCATGGACAATATTTTTTTTCAAGAAAAGATGAGATTCTTATTGATTCCATCAGCTTTGGGGATTTAAATTTTTTTTTTAAATTATGCAATAAAACTTTATGAAAGGCTGAAGAAGATTTGTGAAAAAGCCATAGCAGTTAGTAGGGCTGAACTCCAAGGCTTGCTTTTTATGAACACTATACTTCCACCCTCGTGATTTTTTAGTTTTAATGAATTTTACTCAAGAAAGACATATAGTTGTGCATGGAACATGATGCTTAGTTGAATGTGAACTAATTATAGCTCTACAAAGTAGAGTTTAGTCAGAGCACCTTAGTTTTATTTCTATATTTTTGCATAATTATGGGGTTTTTAAGTTGATGAGAAATAAGAAAATTTTTCCAGTGACAATTTTTTTTTTTTTTTTTTGCAAATTAACTTACTAATTGAAATACAGTCCAGTATTTCTAGACCATAATTGATTCAGACTCAATTAGGGTACATCTTCCTTGGCTGGAAAGTAGAACATTCTCATGCCTTGGTGTGGGGTCTGGCTGAGAAACTCTGAATTGTGTGAAGCTGAGATCTGCTATTGCCAGGAACATTTTCAATAACTTTAAGATTTTCATATTATTAGGTAGAATGACCAATTCCCCATGTGTTCGTGTTCTTTAAGCACTTGCTCTTCCTAGTGTAACATCAGGTATTATCCCCCTAACAGTGCCTCAGCTTTCAATGTCTGGTTTGTGTAAAATTATGAGCTTTTGAGTTCAAAGACTGTGTGGAAACTTTATGATTTGTCAGCTGAGATGTATACATGGAATAGTATGAGCACCTTCAGAGCTGCTGTATAGTATTTTATTGTAGAATAAATATCGGTGAAGAATCTGAATTGCTAGCTTTTTTCCTCCTATTTTTCCCTCTAAATTTGACATACAGCTAAGTAAAAAAGAATTTTTCCTGTTTATCAAGAATGCATCAGTTGAAAGAAAACATTATGGAACAAAATCAAAATGGCTTTTTAAATCTGAAATTTAAGAAATTAAATCAGTGTATATTTTCAGAGTTTTTAATTGAAAATCAAAACTTGTTTTTCTGGTATACCTGCCATTGGAGTAGTTAGTTCATGAATTCACATTCATTGCTGGGGAAAAACAGGCATAGGAAAAAAAAAAGAAAACAAGGTAGTGGATTTGTTGTTTTGTTTTGTTTTTTTTTGCAGCAGCTCTCTGAGGGAGGAGCAGGGACTCTGCCACATTCACCTCCTACCCCCAGGCCATGTAAGATGTGCCCACATTACTTTGTACAGCTGCCTGACTACTGTGAAATCCTTTCTCCTTCAGACTCTGGCTGTGCTCTCCCCTGCTGAGCCAGGAGAGACAAAGGAGTGAGAGTCTTGATATCGATCACCTGTTGTGACACTGCCAATGCAGAACCAGTGCCTTCCTTCCTGCAAAAGAAGGCCCTGGGACATTTAAAGCACCTGGCCCCATTTAAACAGCCTAGCCTGGCTTCTTGCCAGCAACATATTTCAAGCATTTCAATGTTGTTTTCTTGTTCAACTTTTAAAAAGCAAATCAGTGACAAATTACCAACCTGTAAATTTGAACTGCCCATTACTCTGCAATTAAGAAAAAAATCATTAAAAGGGTAAGTAATTTGTAGGTATTTTTTTCTGCAACACTGATGTAAATTGCACACTAGGTAGTTACTTTATGCTAGTTCTTATAATGAACACAACATTTTTTCTCCAGCCTTTTCAATTTGTGATACTTGGACTTTACCTTAATTTTCATGTTTATTTTTTCCTTGAATAAATTGTCTGTTCCCTTGTTCACCTGCTAGATGGTATATCAGTGATTCTGTCTGTGACTTTTGGATTGTTTTTTGGCATTCCCAGTATATATTAACAGAAAGACTGTTCTGCAGGTACCCTGTGTTGTCACCTTAACTTTATATGAGCTATTCTTGAATAGCTGAAATGTTATTAAGCGAGGGCTGAGAACGGGCATGAAAGAATGATGTATAAAAAGTTTCTTTAGTATTGAGAATGAGAGGTGAATGTTACCTAAAATGAAACCTCAGCTGTAAAAATTGAAAGCAGAACAGTAACTTCATACAATTAATTCAAAGAAGCACAAAATGCAACTTGGCATGGTAATAATATTTTAAAAAAAATTAGGTTACAGATTATCTCTCTGTTTTACATGCACTTTCCTCACCATAATTCTCACATAGTACAGCTTCAGAGGACGTGTTGCCCATAAAAATACAAGATTACGTTGCTCTTGGCTAGCTGCCAAGTATCCACCCAGCCACTCTCTCACTTCTTGTAAATAGGACATGGGAAGAAAACAGGATGAAAAAGCTTATGGGTTGGGATCAGGAAGGGAAATCATTTACTGATTGCCATCAGAGGCAGAGAGTCTTGCCTGAGAAAAAAATTGCTATCATTTTTGCAAGTTAAAATAGAGTTGGATAGTGAGAAACAAGCACTAAACCACCTTCCTCACAAACCACCACCCCTTTTTCCCAGGCTCAGCTTCACTCCTTCCCTCCTCACTTGTCCTTCTACCCCACTCCCTGAGCTTTGCCGGAGGCTGGGTGCGGCAGTCAGTCCAAAGCACTTCTCTGCTGTTCCTTCCTCCTCACTCTTTTCCCTTGCTCCAGTGTGGGCCCTTCCCATGGGCTGCTGCTCCTGCCAGGAGAACCTGCTCCAGCATGAGCTGTCCAGAGGCTGCCATTCCTTTAGGGACTATCCAGCTGCTCTTGGGTGGGTTCTCCTGGTCTGCAGTATGGACATCTGCTCACAACTGCTCTGCTGTGGTCTCTTCCATGAGCTGCAGGAGAATCTCTGATCCATCACTGGGAGCAGCCCCTCCCCCTCCTCCTTTTTGACCTTGGTGTTCATAGAACTATTTCTTACACTTGGTTTTAACTTGCTCCTCTCTCCTGGACAGCTTTTTGCCCTTTCTTAGATACTTTTTCCTGGAGGTCCCACACCCATGGCAGCAGGGCTCAGCTGTGCCCTGCACTGGGGCTGGTGGCTGGAATTACTGAGGCCACCCCTGCAGCCCCAACTTCCACTCCTACAACCTCCCTGCTCCCCTCTGTATGGTCCAACTCCTGCTTTTTCTGGGCCTCGATGTTTCAAATCTTTCTCAAGGAAGGTACAAGCAGGTACAGTCTGTGCTACTAGATTCACAGCAAGTATATTATTTTAATGTGAGTTTCAACTAGAAGAACACACTGAAATTACCATTTGATGTCTTGTTCTTTGATATCTGGCATTTTTCACAGGCAGGCTATAATAAAGAAGTCAGTTATTGCTATTAGACATATTTTAAAAGAATTTTTTTTGATGCATATCTTCACTCAGATTATTAAATTTAAATCACTGCTGCTATCAGTTTGAATACTAATGATACATTCTGCCAGATGGAAGCCTTTAATAAATTTTCACTTTTCTCTAACAGTTAGCTGTAAATCTTAAATAAGAGAATTTTCAGGTTATACCAGCTTTAATGCCTTCTGTCCACACTGATTTCAATGTCATCAGTACCTGGGAGGCAGGTACTCTTTAATTAAATGCTATCCTTTCCCATTTATTGAGATGCAAGGCAGTAGCACAGTCAAGGCTGTTCTTTTGCTGCTTTCTGAGCTGCCACTTTCCTGCTATACTTGTGTACTTGAGACTGTCCTTCATTGTTTCAGTTGATGTATATATTCCTTATATTCAGACTTTTGAGCTCTTTTCTGTAGTTTTTTTGTGAACACCAAGTACTGGGGCTTGTGGAAAAGGAGGGGGAAAGGAGTGTGGGAGCTGCCCACTTACCAAGTAGAAATATTTCCTCCAGAAACAGAAATATTTCTTGCTGATTTCTGGTGATTAGTGCACTTTGGAAGGCATCAGCACAGCAGCATGGGGGCAGCTGTACCTCAGGTGCAGAATGAATGAAACTTAATAAATGAGTATGTCTCTTTATCAGTGCATTTGATGGCCTGTTTTCATCAGTTAGTAATATTTCCCTCCAGAGTAATCTTCTGTATTCACTTTTAGAGTTCTGATTTTTTACATGGGGGCCATACCCAGCTAAAATCTATGCTGTTGTGGGGAAATGAACTTTATATAGCTTAACCTTTTCTCTGCTATATTCTAGCTAGCTTTCTAGCATTCTAGGGAATGGCTTCTTCAGGGAAGAAAATGTCTATCACACTGCTAAAAGTATAGGAAGAGGTAAGTTGGAACTCCTGGCTGTGGTGGGAAGGGAAGAACAAACACTAGATAACAGAAGAGAAAATGAAATCACAGCATTCAAACTTTCTGTACCTTGGGGGAAAGAGAGAACTAAAATACTTATGTGAGTCAATAACTATTCCCAGTAGAATCCTTGGAAAAGCCTACAGGTAGAGTGAAATTTTCAGTTATTGAGTTATTTTCTCACCAGTCTGTTTCACTTATTGATTAGTTTTGTCATTAAACTTCAGAGCTGCACAGTTAAATCTGTTTCATCCATGTACCAGACTCTCCAAATAATTTCATTATCTAAATGATTATCTCAAGTGCCAATTACAAGAAAGTAATTAATAATATTGAAATGCAGAGAACAGGTTTTGTTGAGATTTATGGTGGTGCTTTGTTCATTAGTTTTCTGGTTTGTTCTCTTTCTGCTTCAAAGTTTGTAAAAAAATGCTCATTGAAACGTCTCCATCATGAGACAAAAGATGTCAATTACAGAAAAGTACGGGCACCAACAAAACATTTCAAATCATTTTAAGAAATTTTCTGACATAGTAATGGTAATTAGTGTATTTCAGTTTCAACAACTGTAATTAAACCTGACCTTTAAGTTAATTATGTCTTGACATTTATGATTTTAAACTAGCTTTCCCTGTGGTGATGATGTGTTATATACAGACGCTAATAAGTAGTTTCTGTAGTGTGAGCAAGCAGATTTCAGATGTGCCTACACTGCTGTTCAGAAAACAGCATTATGCCTTGCATTTGAGCTGTTTTAGTTAATGCTGCTCCTAGATTTTGTCATGGCATCCTGACATTCCTTCTTACACAAAAACACTTAGTGACGCAATTTTGAAAGGAGCTTAATGACCAGTAATACATGCTGGTATTGTTTCAATTTGCTATTTATACAAAACCACTAAATCAGCATGGATGTTAGAGGCAAATAAGTCCATCTCTTATAAAGGCTGCAGCATAGCAAAGACGTAACTAGTCAACTGTGGGAAACAGGACATATGACAGAATAAAAGTTGAGGGCTGTTCTTGTTTATGTAGAACGTTAAGTCTAGTTTGGTTCAAGATTAAACTAAAAGGTGGGATTCAATATTTCTAGAAGAAACATCAATGATGGAACTTGTAAGGAGAGGCATTTCTGAACAGAAGAACTTTGAAAAATAGCATAGCCAAGGTGTTTTTAATGAAGATAATAACAGCAGTGTTGAAAGGCTATTTTATGACAATGAAAACACCATTAGTCTATTACAGAGAGAATTATTTTGAGTTTAGAAAAGATCAGTAGACTTCAGGAAAGATCTTGGCCATTTTGAATGTCCAATGGGGCTTTGTTTTTTTGGAAGCGTTGGTAACTTTGTCTCTAAAGACCTGTGCTTCATACCTGATGAACACTGTATTTCAGAGCCCTAGTGCTAATACTGTGCTTTCAGAGTTGAACTCTCAGTTTGATCAAAAAATCCCTAGCTGCCCCTCTTTAAAAGCACAACAACTTATGTAGTTTCCTTTTTGATCCATACATTAATCTGCTTTGTATAAGTCATATGTTGAGAAATCTCCACTGCCTGTTTTCAAGCTTCATAACCTCAAATCCATATGGAATTATTTGTACATTGTAGTTACATATCTATCTATCTATCTATCTATCTATCTATCTATCTATCTATCTATCTATCTGTCTATCTATCTATCTACCTACCTACCTACCTTTCTATCTGTCTATCTTTCTATTTATCATCTATCTATCTTTCTATCTTTCTATCTATCTAATCTCTTTCAAGTGAGATCAAACCAAAATTCAAAATGATCTGTGTTTATAAGGAAAGCTAAGTTGGCTAAAAAATATAGCCATACCATTTTCTACTTTTGGTGGTTCTAAGCTATCAGAATATATGTCTGATTAGCACAGGGTACCCAAAAACATTTCCCTGAAGCCCACAAGCAGTACAGTGCATGTATTTATGGGGAAAGCAGAAATCTCACCCTATTACCCATTTATTTTCTTTCCTATGCTGACAATTCCTCTAAAAGTTTTCTTAAGCTGTTTGCTTATTTGGATGAGTTATAATTTATTTCACAAAATTTTGACATGTTTTTATGGTGGGTCACTTATGATAAGGGAAGGGTCAACAGGAAGTTTTACAACTAGTTTTGCTGAGGATATCTGGACTGTTGCTGCCTGACCTGTTCATTGACTGTGTTTTCTAATTGGGTTGTCATTGCTATCCAACCAGCAGTGTAATGTTGCTAAATGCTAGCTTAAAAAGAACATGAAAATCAATCTGCCAGTAAAGGGCATAGCAAGCACCATGCCTTTAGAGTATTATGTGTTTGGCCTTAGCACTCTAAAGAAGATTTTCTGTTACTGCTACTCTGAAGGAATACTGTAATCTATTTCCAAACTGAATGACTCACAGCTTCAGATACTGTCTTTTAAATGCCTTCTTGCATTGCATTAAGAAGTATTTTTTGATGTAAGACAAACTGCAGAATGCATATGTTTAAGAGGTGTGTTACAAAAGAATGCCATACTTCTTGACTTGTAGTGCAAAGAATAGTTGTGCAGTACAGCCTGACATTTTTGGCCATAATTACTGCAGTTTTTCCTTTCTGAAATAAAGCTTTAGACAGCATGGCATCCACTAGAACTAATGGAGCACATGGAAAAAGCAAGTAACATTGTCCAATAAGTAGAGAAGAAACAGCTCATTTTTTCCTGCATAAGTTTCCTCCTAGCTATGCTGTTTTTGGCATTTTAGAAAAATAAAACAATTGATCTGATCTGAGAACTGCATGAAAAGTAAGAATGCTTTCATCAAAGTGAAAATGAAAAAAAGTAAGCCCTTGAATTACTTATACTTTAGGTTGTCAGATACAAAAGAAGTGAGCCAAACATTTACTTGGATTGAAACTTGATTATAGAAGTGGCTTGGAACTTAGCCTGGAAACAGTACTCAGCCACCCATTGTTCTGTTTATCACACAATTTACTTTTCTTTTACACCTTATGCCCTGATGAAAAGGTAGAAGGTGTTTGCTCCTTCTTTTTCCTTTCTGTTCATCAAGTAGTAAATATCAAATGTCTATTTTAATTGGGTAAAAATAGTTTTATTGCAATGTTTGTACCATTCTTTTCAAATTTAAGACCTGAATTGACATCAATTCAATAGGTAAAATGCAGAAATATCTCCTTTTTTTTTTTTTTTTTTTTTTTTTTTAACAGAAATCTATTGTAGAATACTAAAATACCTCAAGAGGTAGTGGATGGGTTTTGGCACAGAGGGTAGTCAATCATATGCATAGTGTACTGTGTACTGTATGCCCCTTTTGAAAGGTCATTAGAGTAGCATGTTTTAAACTGTGGGTAACCTAGGAAGAACTGTTTTCTTAAAAAAAACAAACTCCAGGGAGTATCTTGTGAGACTAAAAGGTTGCAGTACAAGGCAAACAAAAGACAACATTTCTTTGTGAAGCATGTAGGTGCCATGTTGGACTCCAATGCCATGGGAAGTTTGGGATGCCAGCTTGCTACAGAAATGCCAAAATCATTGAACAAATGCTTGCAGGGGGGCAGAACTATTAAGCACACAGACATAATGCCAAGGTCAGGATGTCTGTGGTTTGTACATCACTGGAAGCAGTACTCCCAGGAAACAGCACTGTGCATTTCCATTGCTCTGCTTTTCAGCCTGCTGTTAGCCACAGCCTGCTATGGGTAGCTGGACAAAGTAGACCTTTGGCATGAACCACTAGATCTGCTTATGACCTCTTAAGTGGCTCTATGAGCATCAAAACTGGTGAATCTGTTTTTCCACAGCTGTGTGAAACACATTTGGTTCTGGCAAATGAAAGATGTGAGCGCTGATTGATGTTCTTCCCTCAGATTTGAGCAGTAAATAGTGTGCCTATCTGTTTTATAGTATCTCAAAAGCACTGGGCACGTACTGCAGGTTTTATTCTCAGGGAAGTAGCATCTTCAACACACTTATTTTCATGAGGCATGGTAGGTATTTATTATCGCTGAGCTCATTTCCATTTTGGGGGGAATGTAAATATAGTTTACTTGGGCAGAGTCATCTGAAATTTTGATAGTACAAATATGCATGGAGATATATATAGCCTTGATCATATAAGCCTTGTTTAATTCAGAAAGGAGGCTGAAGACAAGATGTCAGTTTCTTTGTAACAAGCATCACAAAATACAGGACAAGATGCAATTTAATATTAATGTAAGTACTGTACACAGTGTTATAAACTAAACAATTAGACAAGGTCCACACCCTAAAAATCTCAGCATTTAATTAGGATAGTTTCAGTACAAACAATTAGAAGCCTGACAGAGGGAGCAAAAAGGGTCACAGGAGTTTTATGAATGTGAAGAAAAATAGCTGCTATAAAGTATGCTAAAAAGACAAATGATGTGAAATTTTCTTCCAGCAGTGCACTGTGTGGAGGATTATCTTCTGATAAGAACTAGGCAGCTGTGATTTTCCTTATTCTTATGACTTTTTTTTTAGGATGAGATATTGCTCTGAGTATTATGCCCTATATTCTTAGGTTCATCTGTCTTTCATAGGAAAATTCCTGTTAAATCTTGGGTTCAGTTGGTTGTACATAGGGGGCATCTTTTCCTTCATGTGTGTTAAGCTGACAAGACTTTTACACAAAATGGTACGGTGACACATGATCCTTCAGACACAGAGGAAATGTACAGCTGCCACTAAGAATGTGGGTCCATATCAAGGAGTAGGAGTAGCTTTTCCCAAGGACATCAATGCAATGCCTAATATGTAAGAGAACTATGGAACCTGTACTTTCAGAAATAGTAGGGCAGATTTCAAAGATCAAAATCACATCAAAATGTGTGCTCTGTAGTTTGACGTCTTAACAATGGCTTGACATCACTGCAATTTTTATGGGTGACCAAAAGAAGTAAAGAATTGACCGTAAATACTTACACTTGAAGACACTTATCTGAATAGTTTTATAGCAAGTTTCCTTCTGAGGGGGGAAAAAAAGATATTAATACTTCAGCTAAATTTGTATTAGACTAATACCAATTTGTCATTTTATCTTTATTTGATGATTTATTTATGGGGATGATTTAATTTCAAGACCTATACTATTTTCTGAGCTGTTACCACTTGAAATACTTCTATACCTCATGCTGTTAAGCCTTTGAACATACAAACAATATACTTCTCTTACATCTAGCTTTCTTACATTATAGGAGAAAGCAAACATTTTTAATTTATCAAAGAATGTCTTTCATTTCTTGCCTGCATTTTGTTTCCTTTATAAATAATTTTTATGTACAGTTTTAAAAATATAA
Source organism: Ploceus nigricollis (assembly GCA_013399945.1). Taxonomy (NCBI): domain Eukaryota; kingdom Metazoa; phylum Chordata; class Aves; order Passeriformes; family Ploceidae; genus Ploceus; species Ploceus nigricollis. The sequence continues at coordinate 394,606 of VXBC01008766.1, read as the reverse complement.
ACAAATCCTCCATGACATCCTTTCTGATCATTAACATTCGCAGTCTCTCAGATCAAAAGTTTTCTTTGTGATTGTGAAAAGTCCTAATTCACATACTCAAGAAACTTGCATTAGGAATCTTTTCCTTCCATTATTTCTGGTCTGTCTCAATAAATCTGACAGCTAAGTGATTAATAATATAATTCTGTTCAGATATCCCTTGAATTAATGGACACTAAACAGTTTAAAAGTGGTTCAATATGGCTGGAAACAAATGTTGATAGATTTTTCTTAAAATTTTTAAAATTCCAGTGTTTATCTTGATACTATAAGTATAGCTCATACCACATAAAATTATTTTTTTCAGCAAAATGCAATACAGTTATTGTAATGATAATTGGTAAAAAAATAACTAGGCTACTTCAGGGCACTGACTTACTATTCTGCATGCAGGTTGCTTGCATTTTCAAGATTAGAAGCAGAACAAAAGTTAATGCAAAGAAAGCAAATGGCTGCAAAAGATGTCTCCACTAATAGGTAGCTACTGAACAAACATGATTTTATGGAAAATGTGGGAACAATGAGAATGCTGTTCTTTCTCTTTGTCCTTTGTATATTATGTATCTTCAGATTGAATTGTCCCCCAACTTCACAGCATAGGGAGCACAGTAAAAAAATTGTGTTTCTTATTGCTGTTGTGTCCTTATTATCTCTGCCATTTCATCAAAGCCAATTCACAAATTCCCTTCATTTCATCCTGCTTATATCCCTACTGTCCCTGGCTCATCATACCTCAAAATTTCATGTTCTTCCCGTCCATCAGTATTTCAGAGAATTCCCTGTGTAGTTCTTTTGACCCAGTGAACTCGGAAATTTTCCCCTTTATCGAGCAAGGAGGCCTCATTTTTATTTTTATTTCATGAATGTATTGTGAAATTTAAGTAATTCAGCTCTTGTGCTGTCTTATGGCAGTGCACTGGCTAGCTTTGCTGAGTGTGTAATTCTTGAGTGAGAGAGCTAGGCGAGACCACTTTACTGACTCTGTGTTCAAAGGAGTCTCAAAATAAACATGCAGATTGCAGCATGGTCTCATCTTCATTCCTTCACATGACCTGGTACATTTGCTCAGTGATTCAGTGAATCTGTTGCTTTTTTGGGGGGACTCAAGCCTGAGAATGTAGAAAAAGTTGGTGCCTGGAGTATACCTCTATTTTGAGGGTTTTTTTCCTGATGTGACAGTCATCACAATTGTACAGGTTAAAACATGGGCCTAATTTGTATTTGGGGCAGAGCAGAAGCTGAAAAAAAGGCTTTCTGAAATCATCAGTACAGAGCATTCTTTGTTCTGTTCCTGGCCTGCAGGTATGAATTATGTGTCTAGCCATTTAAACTCCCTCTAGTTGTCTTCCAGAGGCCAATTTATACCAAGTCTGAGAAAGGTATTTCCAGAGAGTGCTTTATCCTTTATGGGAGATTTTATGATGAGTGTCTATCTTCTACTTGATGGTGGAGGGATCTTTCATTGGACAGCTGTACTGTTGAATCATATGAATTCTGCTTGAAATGTACAGCTGTATATTGCAGATGAGGCTGAGTCCCTTTAGTCTTTCAAGTCCAGTGATTCCTAATAATGTTAGGCACAGAGGGATGTTTTCAAAGACATTTAGATACTTAGAGGTACCTAACAGGATTTTCAAGATCACTAAAGCAGACTGGACATCTAACTTCCATGGAGTTACCTGAGGTAGCTGACTGCTTATGTGTGAGCTTTTCCCTTCATAATCCACCTCAGCACTTTTCATAATCTTATCCACAAGTCTTATTTAATTTCCGAGGAATATATCCTATTTGTATCTACTGTATAAGACTGTATCTAGATAAAATGTGTTAAATCTCAATTTTTAGACTATAAGAAAAAGAATTTTCATTAAACTCTTGTACAAGGTCATCAGTTTTGCAGTGTAGTCTGGGGGGCTGTCATGTGGAGTCATCACTTTTCCAGAAAACTGCTGGTACTTTTATACTTCAGCTGCCATACTGTGATTGCTTTGCAGTTGGTTCAGCTGCAAATATATATTTGAAAAATGCTGTGCTCTTTCAGGAGAAGCATTTTCCATGTAGTGGAGCATGGTGCTTTAAATATGGTGGACAGCAAACTACTATGTTTTGAAGGACTGTTGCTCTGATGCAATACCATTTATTCTTTGTTGTTATTCCCATGACATTAAGAATCTGTTCAGGAACATTTTCTGAATGAAAATTCTGCAGGTGCTAATGGGATGACCACACAGACAGGAGACACCCAGTCCCACTCCTAATTTACCTTCAATAGCTTCTTTAACCAGATCAGCATTTATTTAAAATAATGACTATGTGATTTATTCCCCTGTCCCAGTTTTCACTTTGCTCTCATTCTGCCAGTCTGGAGTGACAAGAATTTTTCTTGTCTTAACTTTCTCTGGACAATAGATTTTATTCTTTAGAAATTTTATTTTTAGATAGGTACGTTTTTTAAAGGACTGTCTGTGAATAAAACAGATATACTTGATAGAATTTGAAACAGTTTCTGTCAAATCCTAGATAGACATACTTATGCTCTGCAAGTTACTACACATTTAAAACCTCAGTTCCTTTTCAGTGCCATTTTGTCTACCTTGTTGTTTCCCACTTGCAAGGAATAAGTGGACCAAAGTCAATTAATTAGTGGCAATACATATCAAAAATAAGCACTGCTTAGATGGCTTTATGCTGGAAGTCCCTGTAAGTGCAGTCTCACAGCAGCACTCAGAACCTTCTCTTCATTCTGCTGCTGTAACAGAGGTCAGGGGGTTCCTTGTGCCCACACCCTGGGCTTCTCATGCCCACGTTTATCAGAAATTTTGCAGCAGTGAGAGTTACAGCCTGTGGAACTTCCTGGCAATAGGGATGCCAAGGCAAGATGCTTGGGGAAAAAAAAATCCATGAAGATATGATGATGCTATAATTGCACACTGAGCTGCTAAAAATTTATCTGCTCTGGTAGGATCACCCAGGAACTGTATACACTGAACACACACTATTAAAGTCTTTGCCTGATTCCATTAGCACATGACAGAGAGACCCAAATCAGTTCTAAAGGCATTTGCAAGCAGCTGCTGCTGCAACAAAGATAATATTGGCACAGCTTTTCAATTGTGTAAAGAATAGGCAGCATTATTTTAAACTTCCAATTGTGACTTATAGACAAAATGCTAACTTGAGAAATTTTTAAAGCTAATTATGTAACAGAGATTTAAAAAAAAAAGCTCTGAAATACTTGAAATGGATATTAAAAAATTCAAAATCCTGATATGACAGCTGCAGTAATAATACCTATTGTTAAGTTTTGCTAGACTTTCCTCTGTCATATAAGCTCAAAAATACATGTCTTACTTTTGAAATATCTCTTCTTTTAATGACCTAGGTACAACATTTATTACATGCTCGTAACATTTAGTAGCTATGCAATAAAACCTCATGCCCTTGAGTACATATTTTGTATGCATCTAATGGAATGATTTCCTACTGAGTGAGTTAAGCAGGGCTGTTTTTTGTCTTCCTTGAACTATGATGGACCACAGGCTTTCTGAATGCAGCTGTGGCAAATTAAGCCTGACCTTTGCTAATGGGGATTCCAATCAGTTGGAAACTGTGAAAAATAATCTGTACTGGTGCTTTTCCTGTAGACTTGAAGTTTCATGCTCTTCAGCAAATATATTCTGAGATATTCCACCACAGTGTACTGGTGTGGGTAAGGAGAATTTGGGGACAGTCCAAGTTCTCTCAATGTTGTGTTTTATTTTAATGTCAGACACTGGCACCTTTCTGAAATTGATTTGATTTCTCCATGCAGTGAGATCTACCTTTAACCTTTCACCAACACATGTGAGACTCATAGAGATACCATTAACATTCATGCTGGGTTAAAAATAATTAGTCTTCTGTATAGTGGATGGTGTTGAGAGCAGCATTCACTAACAAGTCCCATAAATGGCTTGTTTAATTACATATGAGTGAAAGAGTTACAGCTTCTAATTTGAAAGTCAGTCATAGGGATAACATGAAGTTAACACCTGCCATGAAACACTAGAATTCAAGACACAATTGTGAAGTGAACATTGACTTCATTTATCTTTTATGGAAAACTATTTCTTTGAAATGTTGTGATGAGATTCTGATAGCCTGTGCATTGATATCTTGGTTTGAAAAGACAGGTGTCTGCTAAGGAAGGCAGGAGCTCCCCTTGAAGTGAAATAGGTAAACCCTCTCTTTCTGAATTATTATAATTTTGAAATTAAGGGGCTCTTAGGCAAAATATGGGAGTAGGAATAACAGTTCTTTATTAGGAAAAAATAAAAATAAGAAAATGCAGTAATACTAAACAACTGCAGAGTCAGAATATGACCTGACATTCTGTTTGTTGAACAGGGTGTTGGTAGCAGTCTCATTAAATGGTGGCTGCGGTGCTCCTGGAGTGACAGGTGTGGTTCTGTTGGAGCAGTGATCCTGTAGAAGGTGTAGGTTTCCTCTGCAGATCCAGTGGTGGTGTAGATGGGCCTGGTTTTCCTCTGGGAATCCAGTGGAGAAGAAAGCTGCTCCTCTGGGAATCCAGTGGGAAAAGGCTGTCTGCTGTTCCAAGCCTCATATTATATCCAGGTAGGAATACTTGGCTCCTCCCCCTGGGCGGAGCATCTCCCAGTGGGATGATGTAATTTTATCAGTCATGCAGTGACTCAGTGGCCCATTAACAGAAGATAGCTCCCCAGAGGGAGGATTGGTTGTGGAAGAGATAAAGAAAACTCTTTATCTTTAGCCCCACTTGGTTTTAACAGGTGGCTCAATTAACAGAAGATGACTGCCCCACCTCTAAGAGTTGGCAATAGAATACACACCCCCAGCCACATTTTGCATCCTAAGACAATTAACAATGGTGTTCTGTGCAGTTTCCCCATTAAAAACCTCTACAAAGGTGTTTAGAACACATTGGTCTTCAGAAATGTTAAGTAAAGGCTGTTCTATAGTTGAAATGTTCTCTCTGTACTTCATATGAGTGGATTGACACCTGAAAATTGTAAACTGAGTGCTTGATTGCCAGGCTGGTTTCCTGAAAATAAAATGTTTGGCTAAGTGCCAGTACAGGGACCTAAAATCTGGATTATACAGTCCAATGAGGCCCTAATCACTTTAGAGACATATCCAGATAAGATGACATTGTCTCAGTCTGACGATCACTGTCACTTAATGACCATGATCAGGTATAATGATTCTGACTTTAGTTTTAACTGATAAAGTGAATTGTCAGTCATTAGGGTAGCCTTGATAGCGACTGTTCTTTAAATTAGTCTGAAAATGGAGTTGTTTTTTTCCTGCTGGTGTGTCTGCATGTAGCTCTTAATAACAATTCATCATTAGTTTCCTAGCTTGAATTTGACAATGGATTTGTTTTGTTCCCACTGGGCCACTTCAGAGACTTGGCTCAGTGCAAGCAGGAGCAAGTCCAAACTCTCTTGATGCAGAAATAGCAGTGCTACAGCTACTGCAAGCAGATTAAGACAAGAAGAGAAAAACATGAAAAATCCAGTTAATTGATCTTTTGCAAACATGATCAGTGAAATTATGCATTCTGTTGAAGGCAAGAGTAGCTTAACCGTTAACTTCAGAGAAGAAAACGTTTTATCCAGTGCCTAAGATGTCAGGTCATGTGAAAGGTAAATAAAACAAGACTTTATATGTTGTTTCTGAGAACAAAAATACTATTTTTCTTATGGTAGTATCTGGAAAGACCAGACAAGAATGTGGTCTAAAATTTTTGTACATACGGAAAGTAAGGAGCAAACCTGGAGTTAAGGAACTCTACCTTCCAGATAAGAATTATAAGTGGATGTATTACACTTGGGGACCTCAGTCTCAGAAAGATTAAATTACTCAAAAGATGTTTGTCAGAGCCAGGAATGAACACAAATCTTCTGAGTTTTAGTCCAGTGTTTCAATTTAAAGGCAAATTTTTCTCACTTTTAATATATGTTTTCTTTATGGGTTTAAGAGTGATTTCAAGCTTAATGAACTATTTGGAGCAGATTTATCAATACCAAGACAGTCAATTTTGTTGGAGTTCATGCTGGAACATAGATATATAAACCTGCAAGTAGCAAATCAAAAAGAAAGCAGGGGGACACAAAAACATTCTTGCTTATGTCTTGGGACAGAACTTAGTTCAAAGAAATTCTCATGCTTCTCTATCAAGATCAAATTACCCGAGTTGCATGAACAAAATGTAGGATATGACTTCAGCTTGAAACATGATTGGGACAAAATTATGTAGCTAATGATTTCTTAGCTTCCAGAATTAGTTTGAGGGAATGAATGTATTCTAGCATTTGCCTTTTGTTTTAGCTTATTTTTATTGTTAATATTTATGGTATAGCCACTTTTTCTTTGTTGTGTGTATTTTTGTTACATCTGTAAATTAGAAAATACTATTAATTATATAGTAATTTGTCAGGTCATTTTTTGACTGACTTCTGTGGGAAACTGTGTTTAAATAATGGCACAAATTAAAAATGAAAAATTAAACTGATCACAAAATATGCCTTTTTTTTTTTTTTCAATGAAAATGTATGTTTTTTCCATGAGAAGGAAAATGCATTTCCTGAAAGTGAAGTTGGTTTTGTATCCTCAGAAACTGCAAAATCGTTATGTGTTTCTGTGTTATGTTCAGAGAAACTTTGGGGCTTTACTTGATTTACTTCAATTTATGATTCAGAGTAATGTTCAATGATTACTTTCATGGAAACCAATTCAGAAGGGCCATTCTTGTAGTAGAGACAGTGACATTTCTATCCTTGTAAAATTAAAGAATAGAGATAAACACCGTTTCTAGGGAAATATTATCTTTTCTATTGTATAATGGACTGTAATTAAAAAACTTAAATACTTGCAACTACATATTCCTCAATGAATGAACTAACTGTGAAACAAAGTCTGTTTTTTTAACTGAAGAAACTCTTATCGACAAACCAGAGTGGTAATTCTGCAAATTTTTCTCTGCTTGAGTAATCCTATGAAGCTCAATGGGGCTACACAAATGCATAATCACATAATTGAAAACACAGTTTTAAGTATAGTTGAGCATTTAATACACAAAGAAAACAGACCTTCAGATAAAATAAGAAAGTAAACCCCTTGTGTCAAATCTGCAATGAATTTTTCAGAAAGGCACACTTGGAGAATTTGTGTTGTTATCTTTATGCCTTTCACAAGATGTGTACCTGTCACTATCCTCCAGAAAGAAAATATAAGTGAAATCCACGAAGTTGTATGAGGTTTAGAGCTGCATTTTCCTAGTCATGCTTTAAGTAAATTCAATGTCTAAGATTTGGAAAACGGAGTCCCTTTCACCTAACTGGCTTGGTATTGCCAAGGCAAATAACTCCATATACTCTCTGACAATGTTTTAATCTGTTTTAGGTAGTAATATTACTGTGACTGTAATGATCTGGGATAGAATCTTTTTAAAAAAAAACCTCTTAAAATTGGAAGGATGCAAAAACTTTCTGATTATAGAAGATTATAGAAACAGGTTTTGTAATTTAAACCTGAAAAACTGTTAATGTGTGCAGGGCTCCTTGAAGATATCAGAAGACCAACCTTTTTACTCAGCCCATTTTAGCTTGGACATATGGATATCATCTTCAGGAATCAGGTAAAACTCCACCTCTTCAGCCCTTGATTCCTCTATTTGCATCCATTTCTAGTGTGGATACCAACTACATGGCAGTATTTCTAAGTACTAGAAAGACAATTGAAAGAGACTGCCAGTTGAATTAATGTTTGTAGGTGTGATTGCTCTGGGTAAACAGCTTTCTGTCAATGCTACCCAGAGTAGCTGGCAAAGGTAGCAGTGAAAAGCTCTGTAAACCTGTAGGATTCCCTTAGTTTTAATGCCCTTGGTTTTATTGATTGTGAAATGGCTATTCCTAGTTGTGATATAGTTCTTCTTTTGTATTTGGAAAATCATATACTAATAAGTACAAAATAAATGATTGTGACTAACTTTCTAAGGAAGATAGTGTTGAGCTTTGTGGGTCTTATACTAAGAAGATTTTTTGTCCTTATTATGAAATTTTAATAAATCAATGAGCAGATGAAAGTCATGGGATTAACTCATAACTTGCAAATTTCTGTCTGACAGTTCCATGCTTGAATAAATGTTAATGATTTTTTTTTTCATTTGACTGATTCTTGAAGATAAATCCTAATTTTCATCAAGAAAGGAAGAATCCATACATACCAGTGGTGTAATGCAGGCGGGTAAATTCTAATTGTTTGCCTGTGTTGTCCCCAGCATAAATGAATGCTTTAAAAAATTATTCAGATCATCCACCTATATTACAAAAAAGAAATGAGGCTGGAGAAATTAACATACTCATTGATAAATTGTCAAGCAAGGTCTATCAATTTTCTCCCAAGATCATAGTGAATTTCACAGTTAACTTCTCTCTGCTTTCACTATAGTTGGGGAGAAAAAGAATGGATTATTAAACAGGAATCAAAAATTCTAATTAAAATGGAAATATTTCATAGAGAAAAAATGCTGTTTGAAAAATCAGTTCCATATGTAGTTGTTTTGTCTATGTGCTGTAATTCTTTAAGCTCATATTTGTTTATTGTCACTGATTAAACCTGTGGTAAAGAAGTAATTCTGAGTGCTAAGTATATATTGCAGAAATATAATAAAGTGGCAGTAAGTATTCTAAGTCGGGTATAGTATTTTGAATCATTATTATTAATTCTGAATATTCTCACTTGAACTTTAAAGAAAAATGCTTGAAGTGGTAGAGAACAGGTTAAGGATATATATTCTTTTCGGTTTTGTTGGCAAGATGTTGACAGCCTCGTACTACCTAAAGGGGGCCTATAAGAAAGCTGGAGAGGAACTTTTTAGTGACAGGACAAGGGGTGATGGATTTAGACTGAAAGAAGGCGGGTTTAGATTAGATATATAAAAAAAAAAATCTTCACTGTGAGAGTGGTGAAGCACTGGAACAGGTTGCCCAGACAAGCTGTGGATGCCCTGTCCCTGGGGTCAGGGTGGATGAGGCCGTGAGCAACCTGGTCTAGTGGAAGGTGTCCCTGCTTATGGCAGGGGAGTTGGAAGTACATGACTTTTAAGATCCTTTCCAACCCAAACCATTCTAAGATTCTTCACAGGCAAAAAATAATTGGGAAGAACATTAGTTTGTTTAATGTAAAGTGTACTGACGTCCATATCCACCAAGACATTCAATAGCTCACAAATTATTGACTCTAGATCATAATCAGCATCACACTTGCAGCTGTATTCAGTTCTTTAATGAAACCAGCCACTTTAACAGCAGAAAACATGCAGTCAAGTAAAAGATTACTGAAATGTCTGGTAGCTTTTTCTTTAAACTCTGATTTCAGTTTTAATTTTTTAAAACTTATTATCTGGAAGATTAAAGCACATTTTTGAGTGTATCATTTAAATCAGTCATGACTAAGTTGATACCAGTGGGCAGTGTGTTTGAATATTTAATCACAAAGTGATGGAGCATCTTATCTTGCTTGTTAGAGTGCTTCTACTCACCAGTCCATTCTGTTCTCTTATTTAACATGACCTGAATAAAGAATGACCAAAAAGTTCAGCAAGGACAGAATAAAAAAGCTATATCAATAGAGGAAAAAAAGTATTTAATGTCCTGATGATATTATTTCCTTAATTCATTCAGTGCTATGGAAATAGTTTTCTGAGTTATTCAAAGCCATGTAATGATGTTTGGCTTGCACAAATATAATTTAGTAAAGCAAAGCAAATATTTCTTCTTGTAAACAGAAACTAAATATAGTTAAAATTGATTTTTTTCCCCCCTGTAAATTATGGAGCTCACTCTTCAACTTAAAATATTTTTTTGTACTCCAATCTCTTGTCAGACTAGGGAAGGAACTTTCCTTTCTTCATGATTCTCTTGAGATCAAAAACTGTTTGGAAAACCTTAAAGACATTCAGAAATGTAAGCTTTTTTCTCTGAGTACTGTAAATCAGCTAGAACACCATTTTGTCTATAGGCCATTAGAATCAGTACAACAGTCTTACTCCCTGACTTACTGCTGTACTGAAATGTTCCTTGGGACAGCCTCAACCAGCTGAAATTATCCATTGACAGTGCATCCTCTGCCTGACGTTCTTTTCCTACTGGCAGCATCCCTTTCCAAGGGACTCTGTTTGCTATACCTTTATACTCTTTCTGTGAGACTCCAAAGCCCAGGTCAGCTTAATGTGACAATAGCTTTCATCAGATCAATGAAAACTCTGCAGAGTTCAGATTTTTTCTTTCAACTTTCAGATCTGGAGAATGAAAATCACACAAAATTCTCTGTAATGTGTCAGTACCTGCTGAGAGTCAGGAGCTCTCTGGGTGTAGGAATAGTGACTGGGAATCCAAGGGGGAATGCCTAGCTGTGGCTGGGAGTACCTGTACTGTCTCCAGCTGTTACTGCTAAATCAGAATTTCTTTTGTTTGTGCCATATACTTAACAGTTGCTAGTAAGAAGATTGACAGATTCCAAATCAAACAGAAAACCAATGCAATTGTTCAGTTGGGACTTTGTGACCTGTTTTTCAGATGTCAGAGGAAATGGCATCCAAAGTAAGTTCCCTTTGTCCTACACTGAAGTCACCCTGTTGACTCACTTTGCTGAGCAAGGGAGAGATAGAGCCTAGCACATCACCCTTAGCAGCCATACAGAAAAAGAGCAGATGCTGAAATGTTTTACTGCCTTATGTTGTCAGAGTCTGTCATCAGTGGATTTTGCTCTCTTAACTGGTGATGTTGTATTCATATAATGCCTAGAAGCCACAAAGAAAGAAAATGAAGTGAATATGTTGCTTGTCAGCCTGCAATTTGTCTGTATTGGCATTTCACCATAGATCTTTCATCAGATGCATTCAGTTTGGAAAATGAGTCTATTTACCTTTATGTTCACCCACAAAATATGTAGCAATAAATAGTATGAAACAGTTCTAGGTTCATACTTCTGCTTACAGTATTATGACTATCATAGTATATAGAAAAATCAGGCGATTTTCCCGATGTAGGAAAAATGATTTCTGGCTCCAGATCAGAAGGCTTTGGAGTGCTGAACACTCTCTTTATTAAAACTATACTATATTACATTAATATACTATTTAAAGAGATACTATACTATTCTACATACTTACTTCTTAACTTACCATATCTAACTCCTAACAAACTCGTGACTCTCTCTGAGAGTCTCTCTGGATTTGATTGGTCATTGAACCCAAAGAACCTTCACCAGAATCCAATCAAGCAATCACTGGAGGTAAGCAATCTCCAAACCACATTCCACATGGGGAAAACAAAGGAGCAGAGATAAAGAATTGTTTTCTCTTCTCTGAGGCTTCTTACTGCCTTTCCCAGTAAATCCTTGGGAAAAAGTTTTGCCTTGCTTTTCTCTGTAAAGAGAAATGAGGCGACAATAGTATATTAATTCTAGTGAAGAATATTCAACATAAACCAGCATGTGTGTGTGACACAGTTTTCTAAGAAAAGAATAAGTAGTTGGATGAGCAGTGGCAATAAGACCAGGCTCTTGTGAAGTCGTGTCTTGAAGGTGAGCAGCTCTGTGGATGTATGCTCACACTCGAACAGTACCAACAAATAGGCATGAGGGGCTGTACTCGTAGGATGATCAAAAGTGTTAATGAATGTGAATTCAAATTTATTATTTTTCATAAGCTGGGAAATTAACACAAACTATCCTCTACTCTGCTGCACATTCTCATAGAAATTAGGGGGAAGAGAAAAATTTGACGCCTCCTTGGTCACACGTGTTGTAGCTGGGCAATAGTTAAAGAACTTTTGAAGGAAACTAAACAGGCTGGTAAACATGCACTGAAGGGCACTGCATAGGTGTTTTTTGAAATTGTGATGAAAAGATTTGTGAGATAAACTACATTTTTAAAAGTGAGATACCGCAGTTGTGTAGGTTAAGGACTGTTTAAATAATTCAGAAAATAGTCAAAATGAATAATTTTCTGCAAACAGAGCACTTCAGAATTCACCTGACTCTTTAAGAGGGTTTTAAAGTGATAATTAAGTGTTTGAGAAGAGCTATAATACTTGGGGGATTATCTTACACATGAAGAGAGCCCTATTTACTCTACATCAGTCAAATAGGCATAATTTTGAAATTTAAGGAAGTTATTAGAGAAAGGTGATGATTGCGAAAGCTCCTAAACATGCCATCAAGAAAAATATTCAAGATATCATGTAATATCATTTGATTTTAGTAGAAAATAGAGTGATATAGGCAATTAACCTCTGCCAAAGGAGGTGAAGTTTGGCCATGCACTGTAATGAAAATAACTGTCCAAAATTAACAATGCCATCGATTTGTGAAGTTTCCTTCCTGACTATGTTTGCATGGCATAGCACAGAGCTGCAGAGGGAGGCTGCAGTTGGACTTGGGTGTCCTGTCAAGGACTGTGAAAGCAGTGTCTCTGTGTTGGCATGGCACTATCAAGGTTAATGGGCACTTCTCAGCACACAATGTAAGATTCAGTGCAGTTATAAACACAGCAGTATTTGTTCTCTGTCTGTGCTGGCCAGGTATTTTTGCAATGCTCTGAAATGAGTTCTATAGATGTGTACCTTGGAAGAGATATGCAGTGTCCTCAGCAGTGACTGGCTGCTGTTGTGTGTGGTTATGCATGGAATCCATAGGAATAATGGGACTATTTTTTGTGAACATACAAAAATAAAGAAATCAGTGTATTTATAGCATTTGCAACTAACATTCCAAGTTAATACAGAGAAGTATATTCTAACTTCAATTATTTAATGAGAAATCCAATGTATTGTATATTCTGTAAGTATTCTGTCCCATTCTAAGCATTATGAGATGCTTCAGAGCCCTATCCTAATGGCTGATTACTTTTTATTTAGAATTTTAAGTCTGTTTGCATATAACTTGATTTCTGAGTGTTTTAATCTGTTGGTCCAAAATGTCCAGAATTTTTACACAGGATACAGATATGTCTGAATGCCTGCTGCTCATGATGTCAACTGGTAACGCTAAGTACATGAGGAGATGGTGTTAAATGAAATAGAACCTGAATTTTTGATTGGAAAATTGCTTTATTTCCTCATCTCTGTGCTGTTCCAGTCTGAGACAGCAGCTCAGCAGTTAGATTTGACAGCCACAATTATGAAATTGGAATGCCAAAGAGAATTTTTTTGTTTCAAAGAGTTAAATCCCAGTTAGTGTTAGAGCTACATTATTGCACATCTCTCCACAAAGAAACATTGCATTTCCCCAAGGAAACGCATTGGAAAAGAAACAGTGGAAAAGTTAAGTTTAAAATGTATTTCAATCACAGTGATTTCTGATGGCTTTTGTATGTTTTAACAATTTCTAAGAGGCACATGCAGATTGTTTTTTCCTGTGCTTATTTGTAGCGTAGGAAAATGGCTTTAAGACTAATTGCCCATCAATAAGAATTTGTACATTACATCTAAATTTATCTTTTATAAAGTGAATAAGCATGGAAATTTTCCAAAATGCTAAGTTGCACCACTTAACTTACAAAATAAAAAAAGTGTAGATCAGAATTTAAGTAAGCTACACATTTTTTTGTTGGATGGATTTGATAAGATCTGTGGTTAACAACATGTAATCAGTGGTAATAGAAATAAAAACATGTTTAGTCATCTTCCTAGGCCTAATTAGGGGATGAATACCTGAGAGAAAAGAAAAACATAGTCTGGAATGCAATTATATGGGAAATTTAATCTTATGTCTGACTGCAAAGCTTTGTATGTTTGTATGCAGTTTGTAGGATTAAAGTTGAAAGAGAAATATTCCTGTATTCTTTATCCCTGATTCATCCTTGTTAGTACTTTTTTTTCTCTCTTTTTCTTTTCTCTGCAGTTTCATGATAAAATAGTTCTTAAAAATGGACTTGGATTTAATCCTCTGTATCTGCTTCTTGCCTTCTGCATTTTGGCAGTTTTGAAAACCACAGCCAGGTATGAATTTCTCTTTGAAATCTTTCTTCTCTGTTCATATTGCCAATTCATTTGCAGCACCCTTGTGTAGTAGTTTTCATTGGTATGCATATGAAATCTTATGATGAAGTTTAAATATTTATCAGCAAAAGTTATCTAGGTGTAATGGTAGAACTTTTGCTAGTATTTCTCTCACATACAGAAGGAAATTTGGGATGGTTGACTATATCAGTAGTGTTAGTGTTAGTATCAGCCTGTGTCAGGTAGTCTTCTTTCAGTGTTCCCAGAAATACACAGCAAAGATGTTTGGTAGTCACAACCTTGGCAGTTAGGTAACCAAACAATGTGGTGTTTTCTAATGCCACGGAATGTTTCACTAATTAAGTAAACCTTGCTCTGCACTGTTATTGTGTGATGGTGCATTTAGATTTGTAATTGCTTTTCCCTCAGCTGCTGCATGATGCCTTGTTTTTGCATAATATCACCTAAATCATGCAACTACAATTATATGATTTTATCAGGCCATTGTCCTCAGAAATCAAAGTAGCACTACTGTGTATTCATGCAGAATTTGGTTGAGTGGGAGTGCTCATGTCTTGCTAGAAGGATGGTAGGTAACTTGGTGATTTTCTCACACATCCAAAACAGAAAGGCCTCATAAAGGAATTAGGGGAGACCACCAGTCAATTCCCTTTCCTTTCCCTCCTTGTTGCCTTTTTGTCTTTTAATTTTTTTTCAATCAGTAAAACATTGTTTAAGCTGTTAGCAGGTGATGGAGCGAAATCAGAATCCTGCTGAATGAAAACCAAAATGTGACATTGGAATAAGAAACCAGAAAACCAATGGTAATGAAAAGTCAAAAAACATGAGCCAGGGAGATTTAACAAGCTATCACAATGATAGGGTTTAGGCCAGTATAGTCTGTAAACAACAATCTCAAAGTAAATTTTATGCCAGTTTGAAAAATCATATATTTAAAAAAAATCTCTACTGTTGATGCTAATTATCGTTCTGTGGCAGTACTGGGGGAAAAAAGACAGTAAAATTAAATCAAACCTTCTACTTTTATGTTAAGCATAGATTCTGATATCATCTAACAGGTCATGCTGGGACAAAGTGCATTCAAGTAAACGCCATGAGATATTTTGAAACAGATGTATTTACATCAGAATAAGACTTGCTATTCAAAATTCTCTTTGCAGTGCCTCTAAGTTGGCTTAAACGCTGATATTGAATTTGTGGTGTAAAGACCTTATATGTAATTTTGGACTCTTAATGATCAGGAAATAGCAGATAGATCATTCCAAATGGTATTGTGTATGGTGGTGACTGAAACCACTGTAACCCTCTAACAAAGCAAAATGATTCGGTTGTGCTTGTTCTGTGTATATGGGGATCCCCTACAAATCAGCTCGACCTCACAGAATCAAGTTGTGAGGCAGTTAATATGTATGCATTCAAACTGATTAATAATATCACTCTAACTAAAGTAGAACTTCTGTAAAAACATCATCATACCCATGGTCCTCTTGTTTAATTTACTTGGAGATGATCATGTAATATATGTGGTTTTCTAAAGCAAAACAGAAATTAAAATCCTTCAATGCTCACACTACTATTTAGAAAGAGAAGAAACCCCAAAAAACCCTCCACAAAACCAGCACTCTCTGTTCCTAAAAAGCTGAAAAGGTTAAAAAAGGTAAGTTAAGGACATTGAGTGTTACACTCCCAGGCTGGTGGTAACACTTTATGACTTCCCTGTAACATGTAGAGCAGAGTACAGCAGCTTCTGTGTTGTGTTACTAGCACATTGTATTCATTCTGATGAAGGAGGGAGAAAATGTAATGGCATTTAACCCTCGACTTGCACTGGACTCTGAAACAGATCCATTTTTACTAATTCTACATTGCCTATGCTTGCAAACTGAGAAAAATGCAGTAGGAGACTGAATGCACAACAAATAGCTTGATGAAATTATCCTCTCATTGCAGAGTAGTGTCAATGCCAATATGGTTATTATGTATATACTTATCAGTCCTGCCTTCCTTTTCCTTTGTTCTTCTTCTTTTTCTTTCTGCTAAAAATTTATTCATTTGACAACTTCTTGATTTCCAAGTTGGAGCTCTACATCTCTGTCACGGTTGCTTTTAAATATTTAGAAATTGACCTGGTGTTTCTATAAATTGTAAAAAAAGACAGAACCAAATATATTTCTACCAAAGCCCTAGGAATATGATCTATATGCCTGGGTAAATTTTGAAATGTAATAAAGCCGTAATTTCCTTAAGGTTGCATCATACAAGCCCCTTGGTTTCATGTGGGAGCCTAAAAACTTTAACAGTGGGCCCTGAAGACTTCAGAAAATATTAGCATAATGTGACAAAGAGATTCACATTCAAGGTATCTGAATTTTTAATCCATCTTCAAATTTAGTAGGAAGAACAACCTACTTGCTTTAGTGAGAATATTTATTTGACTAACACTGGGCACACTGGGTAAAGCTGTATTAAAGATAGAATTGCAATTTACATGTGGAATCCATTATGGTGACATAATACTTTTTTACTGTTTGAGGTCATCATACAATGCTAAAAAGCAAAGCAATATAAATAAAATCTTTAGAGCTTAATGGGTAATGGAACAGCTAATTTACTGACTGTTGTCACAGGGTAATGCTATAAATCTTTACACTTCAATTTAATTTAGGACACAGAAGAAATCCATTTTCAAGCGCTTAAGCTGTGTTAGGATGTTGGTTGTTCTTGCTTGGTGATTTCCTTAGGATTTACCACAATGGCCTGAGTTATAGAAATACTATTTCAAGTTAAGGGAAAAACTGACCTGGGTTCAAGCTGAAAACAAATGTTCTGACAACTCAAGTTTAACTCATCTGTCAGTATCGCCGAGTTCTTTGCAATAAACAAAGCAATGTTTTTTTACTGTTATGGTGGTTCTTGATCTTCAATAGATACATGTATACTGAGAATAGGAGAAAGAAGCTAGAGGAGGAACAGGGGGAAAAAGCCCTAAATGAGAGACTGACTAGCAAAATGGAATCTGAGCTTTAACTGTGAGTAATGGAAACAGGAAGCTTCCTGAATGGAAATTATATACCAAGAAACAGTTCTGTCTACATGGAAGTCAAAATGCTGTTTGACAATAGTGGCCCCATACTTTAAGTGTGATAGGACAGGTATAGTGAACAATTATTGCTATTTGGATTAGATAAGAAATAGCAAATTTACTTTAAGGAAATTGTCAAAAGGTCTGGTGCAGTTAGAAGCTGTTATCTAGTAACTCAAATAGAAAAAAGATGACAGGTGGTTTGCCATAGCTGAGAAACATAAGAAATAGCTACCCTTTTCACTGTACATATGAATAGATTACAAAATGCTATTTAATTCAGACTGGTAGCTAGAAAGGATGCACAACCAGTCTTCATAGTAGAAAAAGACATCTGTCTTATCCATCATTCATTGTGGACTAACAGTGTTTTGTCACACTGAGCTTGATCAGTATGTACAACTTCATTTTCCAAAAGTAGGAAAACTTCCAGAGGCTTTGTTTTGGCTCTGTATTTATTCATGTATCCTACCAACATTACTTGCTACCTCTGAGATACTGTATAAACATTAATTATTCCTCGCTATAAATCTGTGAAATAGATCATTATTTTCAACATTGCCAACACCGTCATTTTTGCTATGGGTAAAATTGAAAATGAGAGACTTTTAAAGGCAATAATTACATTTTTGTTTTTTCTGCTTGAATTATTTTCTGGGGACTGGTTTGCTTTAAACAGCAGTGGTAAAATGTCCATTTCTCTTCTGTAAGAGATCTGCCAGGGATAAGAATAATCTGAGAATGTGAAAAACATCAAGATAATTTTTCCCACTCCATGATAGCTCATTACATTATCAGGCATATTATTATTATATAAAGGAAGACATTGCTTGTGTCAGAGGCAGTGCTTAGTAGCAAGCAGTCACAGCTGACATGAAATGTCCATTTAATATCTTTGAAGTCATGGCCAGCTTTTCCATATGAAGCCCGTGAAACTCCTTGGGGCATTGAGAATTTGTCACCAACCCTCCCAAGCTGCATCAAACAATTGCATTGAGTTCTGGTAGAGCATGGTGCTCAGATTTTTAGCCTTACCTACTTTTACCTTCTACTACAAGTCTAGTGTTCCAAGCTAGTACATCTGACAAACTTAAAATGAAAAGACCCTTTGCAGAAGAGAAATGATTAATTTATAATTGGAAATACAGGGACCAAAAATTGTAGTTGAAGATCTGTATTAACTTACCCACAGATGAAGTACAAGCAGTGGACTCTGAAATGATTGTTCACCATCTGAGTTTTAAATGTTCTTGTTTGCTTGGGAGGATTTTATGGGAATTTAAAATAGAATTTGAATAGTTGACAATCAAGAAATTGATATTTTTTTAGAAAATTCTTACATAGGAAATTGCCTCTATGTATTGAACGTTCTGCTCTACATAGCTTATTTGGTTAGTTTAATTGTAGAAAGGAGAAAATATTTTGGTTGTGCTGTAGCTATCAAACAGAAATGAAAGATGGAAAAGGCGTATTAGGTCACCTTGAGGCCAAATTCACAGGTGCTGGAAGCTGGTATAATTCCACTGATGTCAATTCCCATTCTTTTCACTTGGAACTGCAGATGCTCAGCACCCCTGAAATCCCTGACATGTATTCAGATTGTTCTTTTTATTACAATACAGTTTTTAGTGCACAGTCCCCTACATTTTTGCTCATTAATATGGTGATGTATTGAGTAATGAAAACATTCCTGTTCTACTGTATGTTTTCACCTCTAGCATATTTAGGAGATTTAGTCTTTGGCAACGAAATGCAAGTAGAATGATACTTCCACCTTTTACACCAGAAAGCCAGTAGTCAAACCAGCAGAATCTGCTAATGCATTTACAGAGGTGTAAATTACCAACTTGGTTTCAAGTCTGTAGTGTTTTGATTGTGAGAGAATGAAGTGAAAATGTGGCACAAAAGAAAAATGCTTCACAGAAGCTATCAATAAGTAATGACTTTTTAAACAAAAATTCCAGTTCGTTTGGATTCATTGCCACCGAGATATACTTCAAAGAATGTTCTAAGCAGAAATTTTAAGAATAAGTGTTGACAGATTTCTATATATTATATATGGAAATTATAATTTAAATAGAATTAATAAATTATAAATGGATCTATTTACCATTTTTTCCAATTGTTTAATTTTTTTCATTTTTCTGAATCGCCACCTAGATGATTTATGAAAGGGTGTGATGTTAGAGCAGTCTAGGGTAGAATTAAGCAATCAGAAAGGGATATTTAGAAAATGTTAAATGTATTTTAAATAGCTAGCAAGTGGGATAGTTTCTGGGTTAGAGTTGCTGCTTAGCATCATAGCACAGCAGTAACTTAGTGAGATGGAGAAATCGCTTACACTTGTATCTACTCTGAGTTACAAGGAAAAATGTGGTTACTATAGCAACTGCCACATTACACTTATGCAGTCTTTGGAATAGATTAACTTGCTGAAAACCTCAAGGTTTTGTTTGAGTCTGTTGAGAACTGCAGCTAAATGTACTGAAGTTACTTAATCAAAGGTATGTTAGTGTGCATATTCTTACATGTTACCTACTGAAACTTTGGCTTATTACTTTAGCTTGGTTTTTTTTTTGGTAGCATATACTAATTCAAAATAACTTTGTCATGTTCATTTACTGTTTGTGTGGAATCCATTTGGCTATATGTACATATAAGATAGACACTGAATGTGTGAAACATGCTATAGAAAATTTCCTGCCATGAGATATAGCCAAGAGGTTTAGAAAATCAAAGTATTGGTTACTCTAGGAAGTTTGTTTGGAAACCATACTAAGATTCTATAAAAAAATTAATCATTAATCACTATGGCATCAGAAAGCAAGTGATGTGTTTTGTTTTTGGTGGAAATTCACTCTGTGGGCTCAGTGCAGTTGGTCAACAATTGCAGATAAAGTCATCTAACATGCATCCATTATTTGAAGAAAATGTCATTCTTTATGTTATGCATGCTTAAATGCAGTGATTTTGAGGAGTGATGATTTATGCCTTCCTGATATGTTTAAACACTTCAAAAGTTTAATGACTTAAGAGGCACGGAAATTTTGCTGCAAATATTTTTTGGATGGTGTTCATGCAGAACAAAATACAAAATAAACATAGGGTGGAGCTGTAGAAAACAACATTTTTCTTTGAACAGCTGAGAAGACACAACATGTCATGCTGTGCTAGGAAAACTATAGATAGTTTTGCATTGTAGGCCTTTTGGGCCTCCCTGAGCTGTGCCTTCTGACAGAGAAAGTAGGTATATGACTATAGTAGCATTGTAGTATTGAGGAATTTAAAACTGAAATCCTGGGATTATATGCACTTGTATGTTGTAGTAGATGTTTTTGTTGTTGTTATTCTAGACCATTTCCTCTGTTCTAGGGAGTTAATATTTTAGCACTGTGGTTGCTGTTGATTTTTCCCTCTGCTTAATGAACAGTTTTTGTTTTCTCCTGCTGCCTCTGTTCTGGGCTTGCTCTGCTGGGGCAGGGAGCGAAGCACCTGGCAGAGTCAGGGTTCTTGGTTGCTTTGGTGCTGGTTTTGTTCTAATGGGATATGGAACACTCTGCCTTACTTTGCATGTTTACTTAGTTCTCCTTCTCTGTTAGATTTCCCAAAGTTTAGAGTATGTAGCAGCCTCTCCAGAAAGCAACTGGGCATGGTTCTTCTAAAGGTCTGAGTTTTCACCTACCTCCTTACTGGTCACCTACTGCCCTTCCCTTTCTAAATTTACCTCTTTCTTTAGAGCAAATTTTTCATTTTTACATGTTTCCTTCACAAATCCTGACAGTCTCTAAAGCTTTACTTTGTTCAGATGTTCTATCTTTATTTTATATTTTTTAGCCAGTGTTTCTTATTGATTTATTTACCTGTTTGGTGGTTATTCAGTAACATGACTGTGTGGTACTTTTTTTTCTGTTTATTGCTCAAAGTTTTAGACTGAAGTAGTGCTTTCTTCTACCCTTCAAGGTAATTCCTGTTTTTTCCCTGAGAGGACACAGAAGTGTAGTGCTGAAACATTAGCAAGACTTTTGTAATGAGTGACAGTTATTTAATTTACTTTCTGTACCTGATACAATAGATTTATAGCTTATTTGAATATGTCATTTGGTATTTTACATAGAAGTGCTGCATCAGTTTCTTTGTAACATCCAAGTAAGGATTAGATTTAACAGTACCAGGTTATCTAGGATTGCAGTTATTGGCTCTATGTGTTTATGAAATACATTATCATAAATATTCATGATTTCTTGTGTGTATTTGATATCAGTTTGCAATGTTAATCCTGCCTCAGGACTAACTTCCATCATGACAAGTACAAGAAATGTATTCTTCTTGCCTACTTTGTGAGCTTCATAAATTAAAACCTTTGAAATAGACACAATGTAATTTGCCTTGCTTTGTCCCCTATGGTATTTATCTCAATACCTTGTCATTGAATTTTCATAGGAACTATATTTTTTTCCTTGTCAGGTAACCTGGGTTCTGTCTTTATCATAAACTATGACTTTATTCTTTTGTTAACAACTTCATTTTATCACCTTTGAAAACTGGTTCCTGTGCTGCCACTTCCATGGCAAAACACATGCTTGTGCTGTGTTGGAGATGGTTAGACTCAGAGTGGTTATTTGAAGGTGAGACACTGTTCTTGTTTAGAGTGCTAGGGAAATTAAAAGAAGAGAAAAATGGTTTCTAGACAGAAGGAAGCTGTCTTCGACTCTTTTCACTATAAATCCAGGTAAAAGCAAAGCAGGTATAAAACTGCTGCACACCATGGGAAACTATTCCCTGTATGTTTCATTCACTTGAATTGGTTTGTTGTTATTTTTCTCCCAAACTTCTCACTCTTAGTCAATATTAAAATCTGGGTTTGGCTATAGTAATATATTCATGTGAAAATGTGTGACATCCAGCTTAGTTTGCTGAGGATGACTTTCTGAGCAGACACAGGGATACAGTTGAGAATTACAATTAGATGAACATTTCTGCTCAGTTTTCTTGTTTATAGGTATCAAACGTATTTTTATCTGTATTTCCATTAATTCACTTTTTGATCAGTTCCCATAACCACATAGCTTTGAAATTAAGGATAATTTTTAGTGCATAAAATACTTGAAGAAAAATGCCTACTTACTACTTTTGTATTGATGATAGATTCTCAATATCAAATGAGAACATTTTACCATTTAGAAGTCCTATAATCTTGTATATCCCAGTTTTCTGGGATATAATATTAGCAAGATTCATATTTGTCAGGACCTGTCAGCTTTTTAACAATTTACCTGTTTTTTAGTTACAGTAAAAACTTAGCTCATGGTTTATCCTGAAAACTCATTTTGATCCCTCATCTTGCATAAATTATGTCCAAGTTTTGTTTGTTACTATTTTTTCATTTCTAAATACATCTGTAGATGCAAAAGTTGAGGAAACAATTAGACATTGCAAGTGACTTTTAGAAAGAGTCTAGGTTATAAACAGGGCAAAGGATGTTTTGGTACACAGGGGAATGAGGATTTGGGCTGTTAAAAGGTGTCTTCTGTGAGAACAGCCCCTGGCTGTCCCTGTGTTGCTCCGAGTCAGTTTCGGCTTGCTCTGAAAGGGACCCACCACTGGTCAAAGCTGATCAGAGCAGTCACGCTTGTGGTGTCTCTGTATAAATGTACTTTTGAAAAAGTAAAAAATGCTGCACAACAGCTGTGAAAAAGAGGACTGAGACATGAGAAAAAATGTTGAAACAACTCTGCAGACACCAAGGTCAGTGTAGGAAGGGGAGTAGGTGTTAACAGGTGTCAGAGCAGAGATTCCTGGGCATCCCAAGGAGCAGAACATTGTAAGGCAGGTTAAGCCCCTGCAGCCCGTGGAACACATGGGTGGAGCAGATATGCTGCAAACTGCAGCCCATGGAGGATCCCAGGCTGGAGGAAGTGCTTACGTCATAAAGGAAGCTGCAGCCCAGGTGGAGCCCACATGAAGCAGGTTTGCTGGCAGGAACTGTGGACTGTAGAGAACCCACACTGGCGCAGTCTGTTCCTGAAGGACTGTGCTGTGTGCAAAGGACCCACATTGGAGCGCTTTATGAGCAACTTCAGTCCATAGGAAGCAGCCACACCGAGGCAGGTTGGGAAGAGCTGTACCCTGTGGGAAGGACCCCATGTTGCCACTGGAGAACAGTATGGAGACGAAGGAGAAGCAGAGATGGAATATTATTTATGGACTGACCACAAGCCCCACTCCTTATCTCACTGTACCGCTGAGCAGGGAGAAAGTTGAAGAGTGAGGAGTGAAGGAAGGAAGTTGAGCCTGGGAAGAATGGGGTGTGAGGGCAAAGCATATTTAGTTTGGTCTTTTCCTCACCATTCTAGTCTATTTTTAATTGACAGTAAATTAAATCAATCTTCTCCAGCTAGAGTTTGTTTTGCACGTAGCAGTTTCCTGTCCTTATTAAGCCATTAACATTTCCATCTTATTTCACCTCCTTGTTTTGCCAAGGAGGAGGAATGGAGAGTGGTTTGGTGGGAATCTGGCAGCCAGTCAAGGTTAGCCCACTGGACATCATTTGCAGTCTTGTGAGAAGTAGAAGCTATCTTTGCTGATGGATTCCTCATGTGTAGAAACATAGTTATGTTTTCTATAATTCCAATGCTTATTGCTGTACCATTTGCAATGGCCTATGATATGCTGGCAGCAGAATCTATGTGTAGAGCTTGCCTAGCCCAGTTTTCAGTAAATTGGGGAACTGATACTAAATGAAATACGTCTAACTGAAAAGGCAGGGCACCCTGATGTATTCAAAATTAATTTTGAAAGACACAGAAAGGAAGTATCTTCCTTACACATTCCAGGCAATATTTTTTAGCACAGAACAGATAAGTGGAAATTACAAGGCTTTTATTGGGATGTCCACTTAATCTGTTTTTTCCTAGCTAATCATTAATTCTTTTATCTCTTACCGATCACTTTATCAAAAAATTACAATCTTTTCTTCCACTGATATTCTAGATACTAAAGTGTAACATTGCAAAATCACCAAGGGCAAGCAAAATTAGGACAAGGTATGTGAGGCTTAGAAAAAGGGAAAAAGGAAAGAAAAATGAAAATACAGTGGGGTGAGGTAAGAAGAAAAAGAACAAAGATGAGTACTTAAATATGAAAAGGACAGGGAGTGAGAAGAAAGAAAAGAAAAATATTCTGAAGTAATCAACAGTAGTTATTCACTTAATGAAACAGGTGTATCTCTGAGTGCACCTGCAGGTATGTATCTAGAGAACTTCTCAAGCACGTCAGCTGATTTTTTAGAGAAAACTACAGCGATATACTTCAGCCATCAACAAAGATCCTACCCAGATGGCACAAATGAATGTTTTTTCTGCGGTTTGTGGCTTCTTGGTACCTGTGGTAGATTAGATCTCACTTAAAATTAGCAGTTAAAATCTGTGAATCTTTAAAGGACCTGTTGCAGGGTTAATCAAACTGTACAGGGGCTGTTGAAGAGTCATTTGAACTGTACAGAAAAAAAAAATAATAAAATGAGCAAAGAAATAGGGTGATTTCTGCTGTGAAAGGGATTACAGGAAGACAAACATCTGTAGTGAACTTGAGTGAGGAAAGCCTTCAGCCCTGTGTGCCAAGAGCTATGTGAAGGACCTCGGTAAAATTAAAAAACCCCATTCATTCAGAGTAAAAGACTAGAGAGCTATTACCAAGCAATAGCAAAGTGCCTATGCTACTTGGAAAAGGGCTTTCTTACAAGTTGCATGGAGATCTAGTATGTGACAGAGTTTAGGATTTCTTTTTCAATAGCATTCCACCTCTTTGGTGTAAGACTTAACCCATGTCTTGTGGACAAGCTCCTGCTATTGTTTCCTAATTCCACGGTCATCTCTTGCAGCCCCATTGTATCTTCCCATTGTTTTGTATTTTTAAATAAAGATGAACACCTGTTCTGCCAGTGCTAATGTCTGTGAGCTCACACTGTGTTTTAATCATCTCTGACTAGGAAAATCATTCAGGCTGCAGTTTTTCTTTTACATTTATGCTTATTGGAAAGACTAAATGCTTAATCTCACACTCAGGGAAGGAACTTGAAAATGTGCACCGTCTTGCTGACAGCATCGCTGTCCTAGAATCTTTTAGCATCATAGTAAATATCAGCATGAATATACAGAAATTATTTCAAGTGAGCATGCTTTTTGAAAAGGAAGAAATCACAGGTTTTCACATACCGAGGTGCCAACCTATTCCAGTGTCAGTAGTGATTTTCCTTCTATCTTTCACAGGAATACCTAGTAGTGAAAACTGTGAGTTCAAGACTGATTGATCTGCCAGGCCTTCCTTCACAGAGCTCCTGAATGATCCCTCCATCTGTATGCAAAATGACATTTGAACAACTGCTTTTCATTTGTTTTGAGTTTTTCGATGTGTACAGATTAGATGAGTATTAGGATGTCCTAATTAATCATTCAGGGAGATAGGGAAGACTAGTTATTTACATAACTCAGACTCCTAAGTAGAAAGACATCTCCTTCCCCATTTCTCTGTAAGTTCGGTCCCTGTCCCTTGCATTTCTCGTCCCATTCCCATTTCCTTCAACTTCAAAAAATTATTGCAAAATTTTGTCCCCCTCAAAGTGAATGAGAAACTTTGAAAGTAGCCAGTTTCACTGAAGCCACTACATTGATGTACACTGGACCTAAATCCCTAAATCATCCCTGGCATAATTCTGTTGCCGTTAACTGGGACATATGTGCAAGTTGCTGGGGTGTAAACAACAGGTTTGTTCGGTTCATAATATGTAATATTTTCAGGTTGGAATGTTAATGTTTTGTTTCTGTATGGTTTTTACAGTGGAAGGCATTACAATAAAGCCTTTCATTTGCAAAATACTGCAACAGGTATTTGCAGTTAGATAATATATGACATGTAATATAATAATGCATTTCAAAGTAGAAGAGAAAGAACGAAGTAGACTTAATTAAAAAAGGTTCTTCTTTCAGCAGGAGCAAATGTTTGCTTTCTCAATATCACTTTCTGTGGATTTCTTTCGGTTTTTTTTTCTTAGTTTTCTTATTTTTAGGAGCTATGCTAGTTTTATTGTATTAATACCACATTCTGTGATATACTTTGGGTTTTTCCTTGGCAAAAGTGCTGAGTGTGATTTACACACAGCAAGTACATGTAAGATTGTAAAACCTCAAAAAAGCAAAACAAATTTCACCAAAGACATAATTCACATGGAAAATAATTTTGGTGAGATTTTTAGATCAGTGTTATAACTTGTTTTATTTTAGAGCTTTTAAAGTAGATGCTGCAAGGATTATTTTATAATGCAAACATTTCCTCCTCTTTTCCCAAACTGATTTTATTCAAGTTGGATTTGCTTCTGTATTTTAGGAATGTACAGAAATCATGGATGCAGTCCTGATCTGAGTGAGTCATATCATTGATTATTTTTTAGTGGCATAAGGGTTAGGTATTAAAGTTTCTTACTATATTTAAAGCTCTGCAAACTATGTCTAAACAAAATACCGGAGTTTTTGACTGAGTGGTACCAACAGCTTAATGTGATTTTCACTTGCATGCATGAAAAGCAAGTCATAAAATCACATGAGGGAATGATGGAGAGAAAAATAAGGAAAGTTATATTTGAGAGTAAATGAAATTAGTCAGAGCATTGTGATTCTAGAAAAAACTAAATGATGCCATAATTAGATCAAGCCAAAACATTTCAGGAGAAAGGCTTTTAAACCCACAAAACATATTGATTTATTATCTTAATGCATTTGATAAATAGCTTCAGAAAATATAAAAGCAAAGAACATGATGCAACAAAGCAAACATATTTTATTCCCTCTCCCAAAATATGAAAAATGTGATATTTAGCTTTACACCAAATGAAATTTTGAGATTAAACTCCCCATTAAAAATCCAACCCAAACAAAGCATTCTATTTTAATTTACTGGAATGTTTAGGCTAAACAAATGCCATCACAGGGGGGCAGACTAAAAAAGAGATGAGAATTTATTTTAAAGAACTGTAGTTATATCCAGAGGTGGGATGTAGTAATTTGTGACATTTATGCTTTTGCTTCTTCCTAGTCATTGGTGTCTCTGGGTTTACACTGAAAATGATGCAAGAAGAGTCTACCAATATGGGTAAGTAAGTGAAAAACCCAAGTTGTCTTAAGTCAAATGTGTAGGACCAATATTGTGAAGATGTGTTTTTTTGTTGAAAATATTTCAGGGCACAGTCAAACCTATGTGGATCAGAGTTCATATGATAAGATTAATACAAAAACTGCATTCTATCCAAAGTATATTTTCCCATAAACTTATTTGCATGCAAATTTAAACTCTTATGGGAGATTTAAGCTCTTTGTCTATATTAAAGCTGGTAGTTTATACAAATTGTTCTGAAAGTCATGATTGCATTTTACTAGGATGTGAAGCACTGACAATGTAGTCAGAAAGGTTTTCTCCATCTAAAGCAGATAGAAGACATATCATGGTTCTGTAGATCTTAGAATTATAAGAACACAAATAAGAAAAGAAGTGGATGGCTAACAGATCTTTGTTTGTTTAGAAAAAAAAAGACTAAAAACGTTTCAGTGCTGGACTCAAGTTTATTGCTGTTCTGATTCAGCTATTAAGAAACCCACTTATCCGCAATACCAGGTGACACCGTAATGCATTTATAATATTCTGTGCTACCATTATGCTACCAAGTTTTGAATGCTAATAGGGTTATCTCTTGTTTGCTCAATACAATGTACGTGTCCTAGTTAATACTATATGTAGTGATTCTGTTGTATTTTCAAATGCCACTTCTTTGTAATCAAAAAGGATTTCCTATTTATGTGCATTTCCTGGCAACTGCTGGTTTGGATTTTTTTTTTGTTGTTTTGTTTTTGTTTTGCTTGTTTGCTTACTGAGAATTGATTTATTCAAAAGCTGTCATCTAAGTCCATCCCTTGACCAGTCTGACTGATCCAAGTAGATCTAGTTGTTCCACATGTCACTTTAATCCCTGGTGAAGAAAATTTGCTTGACCAAAGAAAACAGTAGAAAATTTCAGTAACTTAGAGATGCTAAGTGAGCAACAAAAAAGCAAATGAAATTCAGTGTTAATAAATACATACTGAAGTTAAAATTAAACCGAGTGGGGTACTTTACAGTCAAGAGTATTGCTTGAAGAAAGGGAGAAAAATAATTATAAGCAATTCAGTGCACAGCTACAGTCAGGAAAGTTAGCAAGATTTTGGGACACATATGAAGTAGGGTGAAGAATAATAAGAGATTATTATAATACTTTTGTGAGTCCATAGTGGGAGTTCTTATATAGCACTGTGTGCAGGGCTTTCCACCACATCTCAGAGAGATATTAACCATCTATAAGTGGCTTCAGAGAAGGACAATAACAATTATAGAGAATTTGGAACACCTCTCATGAAAGAAAATTGGGAGGGTTTTCCTTGGAAAGAAGATGAGTAAGTGGGAACACAATAAAATATACAGAATACTGAATACTGTAGAAAGATTAAGAACAATTTTTCTTCCTCTTTTATAATACAAGATAAAAGAGGCATTAATGAGAACATTTATTTACTTTTATTTAGAATAATAGAGATGAAAGACAGGATGTAGCCTTCCTTACATAATTATGCAATAAATATCTCCACATAAAACCTAAGCAGCATTAGGGTAACTTATTCCACAAGGACTCAGACCTGCAGAGACAGAGATCCACGTGCTGCACAGAAAACAGTTCAGGGATGTATGTAATATAGATGGTAAATTGAAAGCTGATATTTTTTCCCCCATGCATAAAGTAATTAAATGGGAGAACTATAATGCAACAGAAAGTGATAGGACCAAATATTTAGCAAAACTAAAAATAGTATGTTTATGCATGTTTATAATTTTAATCATTCTATACAAAGTGATTACAATTAATTATAAGAACATAGTAAACCATCCTATGTCTCTTTTCAGAGCTTAAACTTACGTCTAATGATACAAGACGATGAAACTTTGTGTAGATTGGTGTAGATAATTTTTAGTCTGGAATGATTTTACACTTTCCTGTGAAACAATTGCATTGGATGTTCTAAGAGATCATTAAGATTTGATGGACCTTGGTGTGATCTAGTATTTTGATTCAAATGTTTCTGTGTTAGTAAATATGTTGCATCTAGCTCTGGTAAAGCAGAATTATGAAGCAAGACGCTGAGAAGCAGAGTGTTAAGCTTGCATCATTAGAGAGCAAAATTGCTTCAAACAGGCATTCCTGATGTTAAGGAATTTTAGCCAATACACATGACTCGTCTATGGGGCTGTGAGTTGGGTTGCTAAGAGAGAGCTAGTACTTAAAGGGCTTAAAGTGTTATTCAACGTATTTTAACTGACTATTAAAAATGTTTTAGGCAGAACCAATTTTTACTGAGCATCCATTTCAGTAAAAAGTAAAGTGAATTCTTGCTTTGCTCCCTATTTTCAATGTTAGTTTTAAAGTACCTTGACAAGCCTATTTAAAAAAATGTAGGATCAGACCCTGTTATTCATTAGAAACAATTCCCATCAAAGAAGTGGGATAAATGTATATGAGATATTTTAAAGGGTGTTTAATATTATAGCATGCAATATTGTGAATGAAAAACTCTTGGCTGCTGAAAAGCATGTTTGAACTGTGTGGAAAGCTGTAAATTGTTTCTTAAGAAATACATCACAGAATTTATTTTGGTTTTTCCATACATAACATATTAAAATCTCACACTAAACATCTTCTTGCTGAAAGTATGCATGTGGAAAAATTAATGCTGGGTAAGCTGGTGTAGAATGCATTAAAACTTGTGCACTGTGTTCATTTATTTACCCTACAGTACACATACAGGCATACTTTGTTTTTATCAAGACTTATCACAAATTCAGCAGCTGTGTATTCAGATATGTATCACAGATAATTCCACTGAATTTTTTCCAATAACTTTTTTGCATGTTCATAGATTTAATTTGAGGGCTTTAGGGATAGACCATATCTCTTGAAAAACAAATGCAGAACAGAGTACACCTATTTTAGCTTTTTCAGCATATAGAGAAAATACTCTGGGTTCAGTAATACTATTCATGAAATCAAGAATATTCCAATTTCTCTGGTACACAGGGTAAAATGAGCCAAAAAGGGAGATGCTGTTTTAAGGAAAACAGGATGCAATTTCATCAGTGTTTTTGAGAACATTGGAACATGCAAAGCTGTGAATAAGAAACTTAGCTTCCCAGTTGGCAACCTATTGATTAAGAGAGCAGTTCACTAATGAGATAACTAGAAGAAGCCAAAGCCAAAAAAGCCTGCACAACCAAATATGCTGACTTTGTTTAACAATGAGCATGTTTACACAGGAACACTGGAACTTTGCTGGTTGAGGGAAAATGGCTTTACCTTCACTTGATTTATTTTTTAGCCCTTTATAATATATTATGTCGCTTTATAACTAGCATAGTATTTAGGCAGAGTCTTTAATCAGACCCAATTATACTGTTTCAACAGAACTCCGAGGAGTAGCTGTGTTTCAAAGCGTTTGTATGCTACATCTGCAGGTAGTTGACTATTTCTTCTAGGCAAGAGGAGTATAGGATACTGCATAATTTGTGAGAAGTTAATTTTCATAGCAATAAGGAGAAATTTGGCTTATGAGTATTGAGACCACTCATACCATCAGTTTTGCTCTATACTGTCTTTGGTTAGCTAGGAGGCTCTATCTTACCTTGACAGATTTTTTTGCTCAGTTGCCACACCTTTGTTGAGTCTTACAAGGACTATGACAACTTGAACAGGAAGTTGTGGAAAGCCTGTGGGCTTACAGGGCTCTTTATACATCTGCATGTTTTCTTAAATGACTCTGTTTTCTTCTCTCTGTCTAGACTTCCCATTAAACATTAGGCTTGCACATAGACAAACATATTCCCAAGTCTGCTGTAGCTCTTTTCTCTTGATTGTCCAAATTGTGAAGTAGGGAGCAAGCAGCTGGGGCTCTTGTGTGCCTGGATGTGACCAGAATGTGTGCCAGGACCAGGAGCTAGGAAATGCTACTGGATGCTGAAGTTTAAGCATAGTTCATCCCACTCACCTGAAGCTCCAGGATAAATATGCTCTGACACAATAAAACTCTCCATGACAGACTAAGGCTTATGTGTTCAGAAACTTAAGCTTGTAACTATGGGATATTTTCCTCTACAGATTGCAATATGATCCATCACCTCTGAGCTGGGATGCAGCTGGACAGCCATGATAGAACTCTGCAGCTGTGCTGGCTCTCTGCTGTCAAATGATACAAAGTGCATGCTGTATTGATTAATTCATGTTTTCTCTAAGTGGACCATATATTTCTGTGTCCTTTCCTCCCTAAAATAAATAGATGGCAATATGCTTATATTTATACATTGAAAGTACCTTAAGAATTGTATTAAATGAAGTGCTTGTGTACATTGCCTTCTCTGGCAAGAGAGCAGATGCTAATCAGGTCACTTAATGCACTGAAGTGAAGAGCATGATAAAAAATCTATGCACAATTTCTCTATGACTAACATGGAACAGGGTAATGGGCGTAGCATTTATGTCCAAGGATTTTAAGTGCCAAAGATAAAATGCTCCATTTTCATTTTCCGTGGAAGAAATCTAGCATTTTCATTTCCTTCTCACACATCAGTATTGTATTCAGTGATAAATACTACAATGGGAAGATAATTATTCTAAGGGGTTAGTTTTAAAAAGGCTTTTGCGGGGTAGAGGGAGGAGGATTTTTTTAGCCATTTGAGAGATAAGTTATGCAACAAAAAACTAGAAATCTTTGTTGTTGATTTCGGTGTGCTCATGAGCTGGGATTAATGTTCTTTGTGCTTGCTGATGTAGACAAATGCAATAGTTCTAAATTTATACTGCATGTACTGGAATCAAGCTCGCCTTTTCATTTAAGTGCTGTTATGAACAGGAGGAATTTTTTATATCTAATGACTCCTAAAATGGCACACACTGATGGGGGAGATTAGAAAAATAACAAGATAAATAAAGAAGATGTTTAGCTACAGTCTATAGCAAGTGTAAACATCAATTCTGTTGTTTGAGACCTAGCAGAGTTAACTTTTGTGAATTAGATATAGGGGGTTTGTTTTAATGGCTCTATATGTGCAGATACAGACCTATATATAGATTTGTGTATGTGCCATTCACTAGGCACTTTGACTATTTCTTTTACTGAGAGAGATTACAGAGCCTGCATTCAGAAAATTAAAAGGGACTGTTTGCAGGAATATGTAAAAACACTGGCAGAAACTGGTATGCCACAAAGCTGTGGTGATAATACTGTTTTAAAATGTGCACTAGTGGGGACACAGAGATAATTTCCATAACTACAGCATCATCTTATGCCTCTAAGAGGAACAGTAGTGGAATACAAAGTAGAGGCTTCTTATTAAGTGTTTTGGTGACAAGAAGGCAATATTTTATATTAGGTAAGAAAAGGAAGCCTCTGGAAAGTAGCTTGGGGTAAAGCACTTCCTTCTCATTTCAGTAATTTGAATAATGAAAAAATCCATAACCAACTGAAAACCCAACCTTTGGCCACAAATACTGTCTTTGAAAATGGCATGAAAGCATAGGTAATCACATAAATTTATACAGAGTTTCTTAGGTCATGGTACTTCTTTGTCATCATGTAAAGGAAATTCTTTGGAACTCTTATAAGAAAAATATTCCAAATGCCTGTTTCATATTAATAAGGCAGAAGACAGAAAAGTATCTGTGTTAAGTTCTCTTTTAATCCTCAGAATACAAAACAAGTTTACCTAGGTTTAAATCTGGAATAACTGACTTCTATTGAAATGCATATTACATAGATGACCACCCTACCATTCTTGCCATGCAAGAAAGAACATCTGTGAAATTGATGTAATGACAAAACTAACAGGCAAGAAATGTGAAATGCAGAAAGCAAAATCTAGAGGATTTAGATGCTGTGTAGCTACCTAACTTTGTAGCTGACATTAAAAATCCTATTCTGATTTTTTAATTTAGAGTATGACACATAATGAGCTATTTACATAACCAGTACCTATCCCTTTTGCTTTCTTTCTAAAAGGACAAAATAAGTGTTATAATGGCAATGGGTTATGAGAGCTCTAGGGTCATATGACCTTTATTTTGCAAAGGAGAGGAGAGTCTAGAACTCACATCCTGGGTGACTGTCTTTGCATGCTCATTTGGCTGCCTTTTAAAGCATGGCTGCCTTTTAAAGCAGCTGTTAGCATGGCAAGGTGTGCTTCCTACTTATTTTTCAGTTCAGGACTGGATGATCTTTAACATACACTCCAGAGAGAGCTCTGAACAAGTTGCTGGTTTTCAATAGGTGTCACAGTGCATTTACACTGCATGTATCCACTGAAAGAAATACTGCTGTTTCTTAGTTGGCCTGAGTGTACTATTTTATACAAGTTGTTATTACAAAAATAATTTGCTGTCATTAAATGGGAGGTGGATATAAAAATATGAGATGTGTTTTCATTAAATGTTAAGTGTGTCAATTGCTGTAAACTGCATCCAACTATTAAAAAAATATTATGTCTTGCAGTGGCTTCAAACAATAGGATAATGGATGAAATTATATTTTTTTACAACACAAGAAGCTGTGAAGTCCATTATAGTTCAGTTACATTTGTAATAGGACATATGTTCAAGAAAAGTGAGTTTTGACAATGTTATGATCACTTCTAAAAGTTAGTGGCTTTGTGGCAAGAATTTCAGAGGGATTACTTCAAGTTGACATTAGTCTTGCTCAGTGAACTGAATTATCATTTGTGTTTGAAGTGTGTGAGTTGAGTTGCCGCAGTACTTCTCCCAGAGTCATCCAACAGACATACAGATTGTATACTCCAGGATTCCTCTGTGACTGGAGCCAAAGTATAGCACTTAATCCTTTCAAAGCATGCTCCTAAATTCAAAGCGCTAATGCAGATGCATCCCTATTGCCCTCATCCAATACAGTAACTCTAATCAGCCCAGCATTAAAAAAATACTTACATGTGATCAAGGCTTGTTTAGGCACATCTCAGCTAGCTTCAATTGCTCCCATTTGGCACCAAGGCAGAGAAACTTCCTTACACAAGCACACCAGAACCCTTTGCACTTAGGGAATCTGTCTCTACTGAAGTCTGTATCTCTGTACCTTTACAGTTGGTACTTAAAAGTGTCACAGTACTTGTACAAACTGCAATGAGCCTCCTACACTGGTAGAATGACTTCACAGGTGTAGGAATGAAGAGTATTCGATTTAACCGCATAAAATGAAAAATTACGCATTTGTTTCTGTAACTTTGTAAATTAGTGACTAAAACCAAAACTGGAGGTGGTTTCTCTGACACTGCTGCTGGAATAAGCTGTAGAATATAATTTATACATTGCACCACATGAAACAAAAACTGCTAAGGATCCTAAAAACTAGCTGTGAGACGACCTCTCTAGGGAGCATATAATCATCTCATTGGCAGTACTGAGCTGTATTAATATGCACCAAAAGTGATGCTAGCAGTTTCTGGAGAGCAAATTATGATATTTCTTTTTCTCACATCCTGCAGGAGTCTCTTCATTGGCAAATAAAATGGACCTTATTAAGCTGAGACATACCTCTTTGAACTAGAGTAACTGTAGCATCATCTGCACATGTTTCAATTTCCTCATTAGGAACACAAAAAAAAGAGTTGCTTTTTATTTTTTAATGCTTTTTTTTGTCTTATAAAAAACCTTAAATGATTATTTCTTCTAGTTTTTTTAAATTTTATTTTAGGGGGACAGATAGGGATAGGCTTTGGTTTAACTTGTTAGTAGGTTTTAAAATAAATGGCTTATCGTGAAGGTATATATATATTTATATAAACATACATACATATATGTATCTATATAATTGTTTGAGGTTTTATTTTGGAAGATTTTCATCAACTTTGCTTTTTTTTAGGAGGACACGTTCATTTTCATTGGCAAACCATACGTTTTCCAGATGTGGAAATAGAGTGGCTGCTATTTTTTAGGGTATGTTTTAAAGACAACTTGAAGGTAAAATGCACAGAAAACAAGCTGTGCTATAGTGGTGTGGTTTGATGTTCACATGGCCTGAGATCTTATTTACTGCTACTTCCTTCCTTCCAACTGCTTTTAAATCACTGATGTGGTTCCCTTAGTGTTTTGCCTTGTTTCCATTGGCTCTTGACATGACTTTAGGATGAAATGGAACCAAAAGGAAGATCAGAAGTGCATTGCCATAGATATTGCTGTGTGGAGTCAAAGCACAAAATTGTAGGGCTAGATATAGAAGTATCCAAAAGGCTTAGAAAGCTCTATTTTGTTATATATTTCTGAGAGAACTGGCATAACTGGGAACAAAGCCGTTTGTAAGAGGGAAAGTTGTAAATATGGCAATATGTGGCTTTCCTCAAGTACCTGTACTCTAGCATGCAGAGCTTGGTTAACAAGAAAGGCCTGTGAGTCCATGCACTTCCATAAGCCTGTAAATATCAAAATCACAAAGATCAGGTGCAACACTATTCACAATTTAGACACTTCCATGAGTGTTTACAGCCTGTCTAGGAAAATTAGGAGAAGAGGAGGAAAGCTATGGTAGAGTCCTCTCCCATGAAACTGGAAATGTGTTTGTCTGATGATTGATACAGGGGATACCATGCTGGGGGTGTGCTACAGGCCACCTGACCAAAAGGAGATGAGGATGGACAAAAGCAACTAACAGGAGGTTGATGCTGGTACATTCCTATCTTTTTTGTCGGATTTAAACAGTCCAGCCATATCCTGGAAGGGCAGCAATATGCAGTCAATTCAAGAAATGATTGCGCTGCATACTGGCTGCTTCCCAGTGCAAATACTGGAGGGGTCAGACAGTATAATGGTGTATGTGACCTGCTGTTCACAGGTGTCCGAGGTCAGAGTCTGAAGGAAAGCTGGAGAGATGCAGAGCAGAGTTGGAACTATGGCCTTCAGGAACCAGATTTCAATCTGTTCTGGCACTTTGCCCAAGTTTCAAAATGTTAGGCAGAATTCCCACTGGAAGCTGCCATGAAGGAAAGACAGTGCATAAGCAAAATTGTTTTTCAATGAAAACTTACTGAGAGTTCAAAAATTAACTCTCTTCCATTTGCAAAGGAGATGAGAAATTTTGGCAGAAGAGTCATTTGGCTGGCAGGGTGCTTCTGGATGAAAGGAAACACAAGAACACACAAGAAGTGAAAACTAGGCAACAAAGGAGGAATACAAAGAGAATTGCTTGAGCATTTGGAGGAAAATCAGAAAGACCAAAGCACAGCTGCAGATAAAAGTACTGAGGCACATAAGGAGTAACAGGAGAATATTCTAGCATCAGTGGGATGCTCAGGGAAAATGTGGATCCATCAATGAGTATAGGAGAAGCAGATGGTTCAGAAAAGGCTGAATGACTCCGTGTCTTTTTTGGCCTCTGTCTTCACAAGCCAAATTTTCAGTACCAGAAAAACTGGGGGTGGGGAGGACAACAGGATAGAGGAGCAACAGGTTAGGAACTGCTTAGAGAAACTGAATGTATTCAAAACTTTGGATCATATTAGATTCACCTGAGGGTGCTGAAAGGTTGGCTGAGGTGATGCAATTAGATAAGGTTGCCAAATTTAGTTCTGCTAATGATTTTCTGGCTTGTAAAGCTGTTGCCAGGAGTACTTGGATTGACACAGCCAAGGACAGGGCTGATAGTCCACACGAGAATAAATGGCCAATGACAAAATATTAGGCAAGCTGTGTAACTTAGGTGAGGGGTTTCCAGGGAAGAAATAATTGCATATTGCAGAATGTGAGAAATAAATGCATTCTGAAAAGCCATTTATACCACCATGAAAAAGAAAAAAGTTTTGTTTATTTGTGCCCAGCCTATTAAATTTAAAGGATGTGCATTGTGCTGAATATTCTCATGAGGCCAGCAGTTAAACGCTTTCTCAGTCACTATGGCTTCATGAATAAAGTGTTAGGAATTTCTATTTTGGCCTTTCTGTAGACCAGCAAAAATACTTGCTGTAGGGTAGCAGCTAAATACTCATAAGAGATTATTATTATTATTTTCTTCACAAGAAAGCTTTGTTTTTTCCCTGCTGAAATCATCACTGAAACTTAGTCTAGCAATCTATCTAGTCAGGACTTTATCCTAAAGTACTCTTGCCTTCATGTTGGTGTCTTTGAGTTATTTTGGAAAATTTAAACTGTAGTGCTAATGCAACCATCAACTTCAGTGGTGCAGGGTACATATCTTGTTTGCTTTCTGGATTATTGGATCCTGCCTGACATACATCTTGTCAGGAGTGCTGAAATGCCTCCAACAGTGTATTCATGATTTTAACTGAATGACCTGCTATCAGCTGTTTGGCTTGACCATGTCCCTATGACTCTTTCATAGATATTGATCTAACTCAGTGCTAATGGATTTTGATTGTGCAAACCCCTGGGGATTCTCAGATTTGGACTAGAATAAGAGCATTTATGCATGAAGAAAAATATCTGCTGTTCACTATTTATTGAATCAGCCAGAGAACATAAGAAATAAAAAAAAGTGAAATAGATGAC
Source organism: Ploceus nigricollis (assembly GCA_013399945.1). Lineage (NCBI taxonomy): Eukaryota > Metazoa > Chordata > Aves > Passeriformes > Ploceidae > Ploceus > Ploceus nigricollis. Next base: position 356,814 of record VXBC01008766.1, on the reverse strand, counting down.
CAGTTACACACTGCAGATAGAGTGAAATTGGATTTCCTTGATTGATAAAGAAAAATTGTAATTAAAATTATTAGAAACGTGATAAAAGAATTTGCCAAAAAGGCCACATTTACTGACTTTGATTGTTAAGTTCTCTTTGCTAGATTTTGGCTGGGTAGGAATATTAGTATTATGTCCTCCAGGTAGTAGGCATGGTGCTATTTCCTTCAATCTCAATAATAAAGAATATTTCAATTTACTTTTAGGACTACAGAACATGTTCCATATCAGATAATAATTTTACTGTAGGTAAGATTGAATGTCAAACTCCTGGAGCAAGTTTCTGAAAGAAACATCTCTATTTTTCTAATTTTTCTAAATATTTTTCTGAAAGGATGTCCATGCTGGTCTTGGACATGGCAATGCCTGTAGTGATTTCCCTGTTTTGTAGTGGAGGCAATGAAGCAAGAGACAACAGGTTTATTACAGTGTAAGAGGTGAAAGCAGAATAGCAAAGCAGAGAGAAAGACTTCTGAAGGAAAGTCTCAGTGTCTAAAAATGAAAAGCATCATTCAGGTGATAGGTACCACTCTCCTTTCCACCCTTTTGTCACCCTCCTTCACATAGAAGACCAGACCATATTTTAGTTTATGATACGTACTTCAGGGTTTAGCAAACATTTTTCCACCTAAACCTACAGGTGGAAAAATGTTTGAGCTCACCAATTAAATCAATATCCTAATAGATCTAATAAAAGGTGTATCTAGTTACAAAAACACGGTTGGAGGAATCTGGGTTACAACCTAATAGCTAGTATTTGCCCTCCAGGCTTGGGATACAAATGCATTTTGCCTCTCCTCTAAGACAGTTCCATGACCATTAGGAAATCCCTACACAGCTCTCATGGTTGTGTTGGTACTTCTGTTTTTGCAGCTGCTTAGTGAACCCAAGTAGGACACTGACTGACCTTGCAAGCAGGCCAAAATCTGTGTATATAAAGCTTCCCCTTCTGCATCAAGTATAGCTCTACAGATCCATAGTCCAGTGAAGAAGAAAAGAGATATGCGAGTGAGAACCTGGCAGTGTGGGAGAGGGGATTCAAGTCTCACTTTAACATGCAGCTATGACCTCAGCCCTTCTGGATCTAGTTTTTATCTGTTTGCTACATTTTAGCTATATTATAAATCTGTGTCTACTAGCAGCCCTCTGAAGCTAATACAGTACAATTAAATATTTCTAATTAATCAGTATCTAAAAAATAACTAGAACATTTTAAAAAAACCCAACATGCAAGTGGCTGGTCCTAAACAGATTGATTGAATATCTTGGTGCACTCTTGACACCTGTGCAGATATTTTTGTGCAGCTCATAGGACCTTTCAACTATTTTGTGAAACACATGTATGTCCTCCTGTCTGCTGCTTTTGCTCAGCAGCTTGATAATACTCCCTGGTGAATTTTTCAGCATTTTGATAGCTGTTATAGTTTCTTTTATTAAACTTGTTGTAAGTACAATTAGTGGCTCACTAACTCTTGGCATAGAGCATAGATTATATTTTAGAATATCTCCTTTTCTTGCCTTCCTAGAGGACTGAATTCATGGCTTCTTAGTGCTACAAAATGCTTCCTGAGTTTTATCCTTCATAAACAGAGCATTAGTTAGGTAATCTATAGCTAGGGTCAGCTAACAGATTTATTAACTTGCAGACACCTGACTGAGAAAAATGACTGGACTGTAGCAATATGATCACTCAGCTTATTATTTTGAGGCACTATATCTTAACTTCAAGTATCAAGGACAGAATCAGCATGTTTAGTAGATTTTTTTGTGCCATTTTCTCCTTTTTATTTGCCATTGCTTCTTTTTTTTATAGTAAGATCTTGCTTTTTTAGCCAAAGCATGAAATGAAGTCACAGCATCTCATTTGACTGGGAAGGAAATTAAATAGAAGGATCCACGTGATCACATGCATAGCTACACAATTATGGTTTTATACACTCTCTTTAGTGTCTTAAGTTTTTAGTGCAAAGGAGGTAAGACAGATTTTTGATTCTTTGAAGGTGAAAAGGAGACACAATATTGAGAAGGATATTGAAGAATCAAACAAATTACTAAAATTATGAGGAAGGAGTGGCAAAAAGTACTTGGCAAAAAGTGAGAAAGAAGAAACGGAGATGACAACTGAGAATTAAAGGAAAATTACTTCAGGAATGCAGTTACTGCTTCTGAGTTCAAAATTCAAGAGCAAAAGGAAACTATTGCACTAGTAGGAAATAGATAGAAGGGAAAAGAGCTTGAAAAAGAGAACAAGGGAAGTTTTTTGTTTTCTTTTCCTTGCCTAGCTGGTATTCCCTGGAATGTGTTATAGCCTTCTGTATGATTCTTCGATGATTTGGCCAATTTTTTTATTGTTTCCTCTTCCCTTTGTAATGACTCCTAAGTGAGCAGAACCTGTCAAAATGGAGGTAATGAGCAACGGTGAGAGATGACAACTGCCATGGATCCTGTATTTAGCACATCTAGGGAGGTCTGAAGGGGAAGTTAACACCTCTGAAATAGCCAGTCACTTGACATTGCTATGCAGTTGTATATCAAAGATCTTAGCTCTAGTAAGGTTCAGTATAACTGGCCAGCAGCTGGTCCCAACCACAGGGCCACTCTTCTTGCTTCTCCTTCATGTCAGCAGTGACTGTGATGTGTGGGGGCATGTTTGAGGGCTGTTGTCCCCAATATCACACCAGTTCAATGATGACAGTTCTGGGTATGATGACGATGCAGTATGAAACAGAGAAGCTGGGGGTGTTTTAAAGACCAGACACAGAGGGGATGCTGCAGAGAACTGGCACACAGGGTAGTGTAAAGAGTTAAATATGTGCAGGACTGCCAGGCAATGAGAGACACATTGAAATACTATGCTTCCCGTGAAAGAAAAGTCACATAAGCAATGTTTAATTTAAGTGCTGCTGAACTCAGCAAATAGGTGTTCTACATATCACTTTCCATGCTTCCAGATCTTTAATTCACTGATGGTTTCTGTACTCTCTTGACCTGCTGTAATAATCACTGCTTCACCTATCCAAGTGGCTGACTTGCTCCATGGGGGGAAAAGCCAAGACTCAGAAGTCCCCAGCTAGCTGCTCAATACAAGACTCTGAATTCAGCATTCAGAGATTTTTGGCTGCTGCAGCAATTTTGCTATTGTGCTTCTAATTGTTTCATTCCAGAGGGGATATGCAATGTGTCAAAAGATGAAAATATTAATAGAGACTATCATGTATCATTCTCTACAAGTAGGTTCTTTTTGCAAAGGACAAAGTTATGAACTGATAAACTGGGGGTTAGGATTAAATCAGCCATTTCTATGGAGATAACTTCAGAGAAATACAGCTCTTCCTAGTGCTGATCAACTGCTGATCCTACTCTAACTTGTAATGAAAGGATTAGATGACAAGTGTCACCAGCATTATTTCTGATGCTAAGAGATTGCTAATAATGTGATAGAAGTCTGCTGTGAATATTGCATGAGGAAGGTTATCTATAGCATAAGTTGAGCAGGGAACTTGCTTTTTTGTACCCTGACAGCATAATTACAAATGCTTCTTGCTCCTTACACGTGTCAGCTCTCTGCTTCTGCTGTTAGTTTATGAAGTAGTGTAGTGTGCTACACAAATCTGTCATGGTCCTTCTTGACCTAGAAAAGTCTGAGACTGGATGATCCAAAATCATGTAAAATCAATGTTTTTTCTCCCCAAAGAATATTGTCAGACTTTGGGCGCTGCTCAAATAAATAGATAAAGTGGGGGATTAACTTCTCCTAAATGAGTTAGCAAAAGAATAATTTGAAATAAAAGCACAGCAGTGGGTAGCAGGATACTATTTCAGCCCCTGCCACGAAAATTCTTTTTGCCTCAGTTTACCCAGTTCTGTTTGACAAATGCCTCATAGAGGAGTTGCTCAGCTAGTGCAGTTGAGTGGTTGGGAAGATTTTCATAGATCCTTGACAAAAGATACAATACAACTCTGAAGTGTTATTATTGTGGTTTTGCTCACAGCTTTTATGAATATTGTATAAAAAGTTTTATTAGTTCTGTTTGGTAGAAATAAGTAATAATTCACAGCTGGTAATAGCTTTTACGAGTGTGCTTGTTTTAGTTGGGGTAGAGTTAATTTTATTCATAGTAGCTACTGTGGGGCTATGTTTGGGATTTCTGCTGAAAACATTATTGATAACAGAATTGCTTTAGCCATTGCTGAGCCATGTTTGCACAGGGTCAAGGCCTTTTCTGCTTCTCACTCCACCCCATCAGTGGGGATACTGGGAGTACACAAGAAGTTGGGAGAGGACACAGCTGGGACAGCTGATCCAAACTGACCCAAGGGCTATTCCATACCCTGTGGCATCATGCTCAGCATATGCTGCTGAGAAGAAGAAGAAAGAAGGAGGGATGTTTGGAGTGATGACATTTGTCTTCCCAAGTCACCATTACCTGAGGTAATTTTTCCTGATTTCCTGGAGATGGCTGAACACGTGCCTGCCCATGAGAAGGAGTGAATTAATTCCTTGTTTTGCTTTGCGTGTGTGAGCAGGTAAACTGTCTCAATCCATGAATTTTTGTCACTTGTAGTCTTCTGATCCTCTCCCCCATTGTACTGAAGGGGACTGAGTGAGTGGCTATGTGGTACTTTGTTGCAGGCTGGGGTTAAACCATATTAACAAGTAGTCTTGCTAGCTTGCAGTTTTGTTTAAAAAATACCTTTGGAGTTTTCTTCCCTACTTTTATAATTTATTTAATTTGATCCATTCTAGTCTCTGCACTTGAATTTCCTGCATGATTAATTCTCTAATATTAAAACTGTGATGAAATGCAAACTTTATAAAATTGACGGATAATTATGTTTCTTATGTTAGTCAGCGAAACAAATGATGAAAAAAACACTACGGCCTGATCAAAACCATTAAATAATTTAAAATGAGGACTTCAGAATCAGGTTAGAAGAATTATATTGAAAATAATGGTTATCTTGCTTTATAAGCTTTCTGATGTGTCCTATCTTTTGCAGGGCTTTTTTCTCGAGAATGTTAAGCACATATTTGTAGTTAATTTGCTGATACTATGTGCATGAGCTATTACTTTTCTTTAACTTCAAATTGTGCAGTTCATTCTTTTCGTTCTTAAAAGGATAAAGGCTGGGATTTTCCAAAGGAGCTTAGAAAATTTAGGTCTAAATTTTAAAAGGTGCCTGAAGATTCAGATAGATGCCAAAGGGGATTTTTCAGAAGCATTCAGCTTTGTATTAGAAGAAATATAAATGGGTATTGAAATTCTTGAAAATCGTACTGGGCTTGTATCAGTAGTCTTTAATTCCTACAGGTATTAAAATTGCCTTCTTTGGCTATGTCTATTTTAGTAAGTAGTTCAACACAGTAGGAGCAGATTTGTAAAGCAAAATGATGCTGAGAAGCTGACACTCACATTTTTAGTTTTGGGGTGTTTGTCTTCAGAAGAGCACTAGTCCTGCCCCATAGACTAAATTCAAATCAGCAGATGGAGCACATTAAATATGTCAGAGAATTCCAGAAGAATTGTTTAGAGGGAATGCCTGGAAGTCCTCTAGTCCAATGTGCAGCTCAGTGAATCTACGGACTCCTGAGTGCTGCACTCCTCTCCCAGTGAAGAGTACTGTAGAAGCCCAGCCTGGACCTCCCAAGCTGCAGCTTCTGTTATTTTTGGCTGCATCTTGTGTTATTGTTCTTGTGCTTGTATAGCATCTCTACCAAGATAACTTTGGCTCTCTGTTTTGTTTCCTGTCCAAGCTGTGAGCATTAGTATAGAAACACATGGAGGAGGATCGTGCATTTGCAGCCCTTTCCTAGGCAGACTTCCTCTGTATATACTGCTTTCTAGCTTGCCTCTGGATGTGGGCCCCTAGTTCAAAGCTCTCCTGGATAGGTCACCCTGTCTGTCTCCTAGCACGCTTTGAAGAAAGAAAACAAAGCCTTACTGGTGACTCAAGCATGCATTCAGTTCTTCTGCCCTCTACCCCTATATCTTCCATATAGCAAAAATAAAAACAATGTATAATTCATGATTGTCCATATAGGGATATTATAGCAGTTACATACTGCTGCAGATACCTTAAATTTTGGTTTTGTCCTGCAAAGTATAGCAAGTCAATTAGAATTGCCTTAAGCTTCTACTTTATTATTATGGTTATCAGATACTGGGTGCACAATCTAGTTATGGTGAAGTAAGATTTAATTTTCCAGGCTGTCAACTTACTGCTTGGGTACATTACCTTATACTACTGTGAAGTAAAATTTGTCCTTTCCATGGATTGTTTGCCTTTTTCAAGTTCCTCTCTGAGTTTGGCCCACAAAATCTTGTTTGAGTATTCATTGCCTCAAGGAAATATATCAGGGTTGGAAAAAGTGCTTTCCTCTTGCTGAAGCTCTTTTTTTTTCCTCCATCAAGCTTTACTTTTGTTTTTATATGGTTTTGTCCTTAATTAGGCTCTTAATTACTTTCTCTGAAACCACAGTAAGTCTCATTGCTTTGTAATTCCCCTGATCTCCTGTGACTTCTTATTTTAAATATAGATGGTGTTTTATGTGAACAGATTGTTATCCTCAAAAATAATTGCTGTTGTAAAGCCTGTATTTTGCATCCTTTTCTATATCAACACTGCTTCAAACTTTATTTCATTCAAATTTTTCAAGCCAGTCAAGTCCTGTAGCCTGGAAAATGTCAAATATATTGACTGGTTTTCTGTTTTTGTGCTATATTCTCTGTAGTTCTGTGCTCATTGAAAAAAAAAAAAGATGATATTTTTTCCATTAGCACTGTTCTATTTATGGTCACCACTGGTATAAAGAAAACAATAAGTTCTCCCGCAAAGAAAGTGGGAAGAAATAGACAAGTGGGTCAGCAGCATCATCCAACCTGGGGAAGCAGAATCTCTGGTATGCCTTTTCACAGGATGGAAGGGTGTGTACAAGGCTGTGTGCAGCAGAGGGTCTGATGCTTTAAGGGTATCTGGTCAAGGACCTTTCCAATGCCACGGGATAATTGGAAAAGGAGGAAGCCATAAACAAGAACATAGGAGGACACAAAGCTGACAAACAAAGGATGAGTGAGGCAGTGATGGGAACCAGAGCTGATCAATCACACTAATTGATGGGGACCTGTGAAAATGTCAGAATGTTTATTCCAGGGAGGTAATGTAGGGATCTGATCAGGGACCTTGTCTGTTGGGAATCCAAGGGAAAAAGGAGGAAGCCAGAAACCAAACCAAGACACAGACCTGATAAAGCAAACATGGAGATAGTGACAGCACTCACACTAATTGTGGGCTATCAAGGAACCACAGGTGCCGCTTCCAGGAAGATCAACCTGGACTTTGTAGCAGATAAACTTGTAAATCAAAGGAACTCTGGATCAGGAAGTTGCCAAGGATGAATAGATAAGTACAAACCCATGGGGAACCTGCAGGGGAAGGAGATTGGTCACTTGTAAAATGGTCCAGGTCAGTACATTTCCTGACCAAGCCCTGTGCCTGATCTCTGTAGTATGTCCTATCTTCTTATGTCTTATTAAATCTTTTCTTAGCTCACTCTGTGTCTGTGTGTGCTGCAAGGAGTAAGTGCCAGTCACTGGTGAGACCTGTATGTGTGTCAGTGGGTTCTGTGCTAGCTACTGGAGTCAGGCCAGGGGTGAGGGTGCCTGTGCTGGCAGCTACTGGAGCCAGTGAGGCCTCTGTGCCATCTGCTGGGAATGAGGGTGGGTCTTTAACTTCCAGCCACTTGGACAGGAACACTGTGTGTTCCCAGCTACTGGGAGAAGGAAGCAGTGGTGTGAGAGAGGAAAGTGAAGGACTCAGCTATGATGGCTGAAGTGTCTGGGATCACATACAGGATCACATACAAGCTGGGATCACAGCCTGTATGCCAGGTGCCAGCTGCTGCTTATCTTCTCCAACCAGGTATGTGTGAGGTGTGGGGGTTTTGTTAGCAAATGTCAAGGTGGCCCAGACAGTGAGGAGGGGACCTTGTGTTTGGGCTGGGTCATTAGGTGGGCAGAAGGTCTGTGCTGGTACATCCAGGGAGACTTGAAAATGTGAAGTGCATGAGGGATGAATGTGTGAGCCTATGTGTTTGCTAGTGAGCATCACTCTCTACAACTTCCTGAAAGGTGGTTGCAGTCAGGTGGGGGTTGGACTCTTTCTCCAGGCAGCAGCTGACAGAACCAGAGGACACAGTCCCAAGCTGCACCAAGGGATGTTTAGGTTGGATATTAGGAAAACGTTTTTCATGGAAAGAGTGATAAAGTACTGGAATGGTCTGCCCGGGGAGGTGGTGGAGTCACCATCCCTGGATGTGTTTAAAAAAAGACTGGATATGGCACACGGTGCCATGGTTTAGTTGAGGGAATGGGTTGGACTTGATGATCTTGAAGGTCTCTTCCAACCTTGTGATTCTGTGATTCTGTGATCAAGCTGGAGTAGCTGGCAAGTAGGGGACCTGTTTGCTGTGTGGGTACCCGAGGGAGCAGAGGATATGTGTATGTTTGTGGATCTAGAGATTGCCATGTGTCTACCTGCACTAGTGACCTCCTGTCTCTGCCAGCTGAAGGCAAGGAGGGCAGTTGGCTGCCTGGCTTGTGTTTGATGACTTCTGTGTGTAGAATATGTGCCTTCAGCAGCACCTCGTCTGTGGCAGGCAGCTTGTGTGACCAGCGGTGTCAGTGTCATCTATATCTGTGTGTGTGTCTCTGGGACACGTGCAGCTTTGCTAATAGTAGAAGCTGCAGTCAGGAAAGCAGCTACCATGTCCTGAGGCTGGGCAGGGACCAGGGGTCCCCAGGCATTGGGCTGGGCTTCAGCAGCTGGGCAAGAGGGACCTGGGCTGGAGCTGCTGGGGAAGGTGGCAGCAAAACTAACATCACTTAGTAGAATCATATTTTCAGATACTGCATCATCCCTTATAAAGCGCTTTTAAACCATTGTGGGCTAATTAGAGATAGTAGCCTGACCTCCCATGGGAATACACATTCAGAGCTTCTGCCTCTCCTTTTATTAAATTGTGATATACCTGTTGGTCTGCATTGGGCAAGAGCCCAGTGAACTACAATTACTATTGATCAGAATATAAGTACTATCAGCCTGTGTCTCCTGCCTGCTCCTCTACTCACTCTTAAGTGCCTGAGCCACTGCTGTGCTCTGTCCTTCCAAGCGGGAGCACAGGGTAGAGGCCTTGGCAGGCACAGAGTGCAGCACTGGGTTGGTGCAATGTAATAAAAAACGTGGGGAAGAAGATACAGGAGCATGGGCTGGGAGGAGGAATAGATTACTTTATGATGTAGAGTGTGGGACTGGAGGGTGTAAAGGATAATGCATCTAAGTGGCAGTTTGCAGTGAGAGGAGCAGGGAACTGGGGGCAGCCAGCTGAATATGGAAGCTTCTTTCAGGATCAAAGGCTGACTACAGCCTAAAATAGCTCCTAATAAAAACCATGTCAAAAGCTGTGTTATATGTGTTTTTAAGACGCTTATTAGGTGCTTTTCAGATCTTACCATTATGAACAAATATTTTTCAGCACATAACTGCAAATGTTCAATGTACATGTTTTCCAGGTAGAATGTAAAAATGTGAGGTTTGGAAATTTAAAACTAAAGTACATGCTCCTGTCTCTCATCCTGATGGCTGGAAACTGATCTGTTACAGGGATTATGAAAAAATGCATGATCATATAAGTATGTAGGTAGGTTCTCTGCCTGTGCAAATTATTCACAGATTTCAATGATGTTTTGGCAGCTGATGACTGTTGATGATCCAGAGATATCCTTTTTATGTGTTGGCATGAACTAATGGACCATGTCTGTCGTCTGAGTGAAGGTAGGCTTGTAGTTCTCTGGTTTACATAGCCTGATTTTTGCTCTGCATTTCCTTTTCAAGTGATCACTTATATAATGTGTGAACTTGTTATAGTTGGTTTCTGTAAGAAGAAAAAAAGCAAATGTGTTTGAAGAGCCTATAGATCATTCTAGCTATCAATAGAATACAAAATTAATAATTGCTAACAATTTCTTCAGTGATGCATTGGAAATTACTATGTAATGCCATCTGGTTCAGAAAACTTCAGAGAAATAATAATCTGAATGAAGATGAGGATTGAAGAAAATGCCAGTAGCTCTCCTGTTTTATTTCAGTTTCCTGTAATTTTATACAATAACATGTCTGATATTTTTATAAATATCTGTAGTGCAAAAAAAGTTCCCATAAATTTCCTGGTAACTGAACTAAGGCTAGAATTTTTTTCTAAATCCCATTTCAGAGCACGAAATTGATTTTATTTTGGATTTTTTTTAAGATTGCTTTTGTAAATTATTTGTCCATAAAGGAGAAGTATAGAACAATACTTCTTATCCTATTTATGGATTCTACAGATGTGACGCTGTACATGGACCTTATTCAAATATTCCTATTGTTGCAGAAAAAAGTAATCCAAACCACTAGATATACATAAGAAATTGCCTTGGCAGTCATAGCTGATTTTTTAGTGTTTATTGTTTTTTTTATTCGATGAGCCCTTTATTCCAGGTTTTAAATCCCCTAGATGGCACTACAGAATGCAGTATTTAAATGTTTCATACAATGCTATTAAATAGATGGTGTTAAATAATTTTTCTCTTGAAAAATAAACATCTGTGAGTTGTTTAACAAAATGAAATAAAAGCCAAAGCTTTCGTTTAATACATTTGTGGTATTTTGGCATGTCCTGATGTACAAAAAGTGGAACAGTATGCTAGACATGTGCCAGATCACACATCACCCTTTCTGCTCATGTGGTCCAGATGGTGGCTGTCAGTTTCAAATCCAGACTTGGGCCTCCAGGTCTGAATTGGAAAATAAGTGTGTTCAATCTAAAGGGATTAAAGATCAGGAAAGAAAACAAGAGTTGTTTTTTTGTGTTAGAAACATACTTGGCAATTGAACATCATAAAATTGTCTATTGCAAAGAGTTGTTTGAGAACATGTAAGAGATTTTAATATTATAATTGGTATTTAAATTTCATGCGTTAGTTGCAGGTACCTTGCATGCTGGACCTCATGGGAATCCTGATAGTTTGTATTACCCCTGAGCATTTCTTTTTCAGTTGGTATGTCATTGTCTGCAGATCACTGCAGTAAATACTTTACTGTACTGCTGAAAAGAGAGAAAAACATTGCCATCTGCAACTACAGCTTGCAAATTACAGCTTGCAATCGTCTGCTATTAAATAAAGACACTTTAACAATATTTTGGGTTTTAAATTAGCAATTTACATCACAAGATGCTGAAAATACTAGTCTTTTAATACAGCAATTTTTGTTTCCTTTTAACCAGGCCTCAACATGTATTGAATAAAATAAAGAAAAAGAGAAAGTAATACAAACCAGTGTTTACTTAAACAATAGCCACTGACAGCAAGAGACACACAGATGGAAACCCAGTCGCTTGTATCTCAGTGGGAGGTTTCATTTGACGACCTTGATGGGGATGTGATTAGACTGGAGCACTCTAATTTTACATCATGGAGAATCTATCCTGATGCCTTTTTCATGATGCTGCTGTGCCAGACTGTCTCCTGTGAGAAACTGGTCACATGCAGGGAAAAGAAAGGAAAGACTTTCATCTGAATGAGAGGAAAAAGCAGAGTTTCAAGTACTGCAAATACCGACTATCTTGCAATAGCCTGCTATTTTATGGACACAAGTAATGGCAGAACCATGCCTTTGCATTTTTTTTTTTTTTTTTGAAGAATGGTAAAGAGGACGGCAGAGGAGCTATAGGGCATATTTGATGTGTGGTGCATATTGCCTTATAGGTTAAGGAAGGAACAGAATTGCATAATGTCCTGCCAGGAAACAGCCCAAAATGTCCTTTTTTAGTGTCACTTCATTTACAATGATAGAATGAAAGACTGGAGAGAAGTTGTCCATTATAATGAGTGCAGAGCTCATTCTTTCATTCAGGGAATCTTAGTGTCAGCAAAATGTATGGAGAGATTCCTGACAGAAAAAGCCCTAGATGTAATGGAAAATGCCAGCAAAGAATTCTATGAGGTAAGCAGAGTTTTCTGTTAAATTCTACCAGATGGTCCACAAAGGCCTATAAAAGTGCTTTCCAGTTATAAATCTTAGAGAATTTTTCCTCCCAGGGCTATTCTTGTAATTGCTAATCAGCGAGAGCTACAAGTGCTTGCTTTATCTTTGAGTACACACAAAGATGTTTTACTTCTAGTCTGCCTGGGCTTTTGGGGAAAGCAAATTTTTTATTATTGATGAGAAGGTAAATCTACTGGGGCAGGTGGGGAATAGCATAAGATTCCTTGGGAAGTACAGCCAGAGCCTGCTTGGGCATTTGGTAACACACTGATTGTTGCAGGGGATCCTTTTCTTCCATATACTTTTGTGTTGCTCCTAAACTGCATATTCATTTTCTCAGTCAGCTTTCACAATATAAATCTGTACAGTCTTTTGGCCAGGAGCTAGGAATCCTTGTTTCTCCTCCATAATGATCTCTAACTTTTTTTCTGATGTTGAGCAAGTCCCTTAGGTTACGTTGGAACTGAGCTGTGGGTGTGTACTGTGGCACTGGCAACATCCCGATCCCCCGGTTCCCCTGATTTGCAGGCAGTAGGCAGTGGCAGATGTACGCAGGGTACCCAAATATGTGAGAGTGAGAATAGAGGGCTTGTGGTGCATATCCACATCTCCCAGTTGGGTAAATGTGCCTCTCTATTTAGTTGCTTTTTTTTGTATTCTCTATATCTCTTAACTATCTCATCCTAGCTATCTGAAGATCCTGGAATCCATTTTAAGACTGTTCTAGCCAGCACCATATAATTTTAGTCCCCTGTAATACTCTCTGCATGAAGTTAGCAGCAGTAGTGATATCTCTAGTAGAAACTTAGTAGCTGCCACTTACAGACTTCTGTAGTCCCTGATACCTGTCACTTATTCTGCAAACTCTTAGGATCAGGTTTATATCTCACCATTTGCCAATATAAAGCTTAGCATAATCTCAACCAGCCTGTGTAGAGACACTTGAGATACAAATACTTTTCAAAATGCATCTTTGGTTATTGGAAATGTAAATTATTATCGTAATTTAGGTCATTTTTTCTTAATCCTTTTTATTTTTTCTCTGATAAAAAGAACTGTTTCACAACAGTAGAGTATACAAATTTTCACAGTAAGAGAAGGAAAAAATTCTTTTAATAAAAATTTAATCTTACTGAAATGTAGGCAGTTATACTCAAAACACATACTAGCCTCAGAACATTGTTATTTGTCAAAAATTTGTGAAGTGCAATTCTTTCATTGCATATCATTCTCTTGGTACCTGCTGAGTAGCTAAGACATTTCAGTCATGATTCTAGCAAAATAATGGCAAAACCTGCTTAGATTCTTTCACTGATTTGCCAGCAAAAAGTGCTAGTGCAATTACTAACTTGCCTTTTTTAGACTGTTTAGTCTGATTAGTCATCTCTGATATTCATTATCACTCCACATTATAATTTCACGTAAGAACTGATGCCATACATACTGTATGCTTAAATGTCAGATTGGTCTGCATTTAGTCTTGTGAGTCCTGTTCAGATGATTTCTGTATCTAACTCAACTGCTGCTTCAGCTCTGGTTTTCTGCTTCAGAAACCCAATCCAGAGGACATTGTTCTTGGCCTTTTATTAGGTGTTATTTATAGTGCCTTTGGTGGCAAGGATTGGTGGATAATGAATGGATTTTAATTTCTCTGCTGGTTATGAACTTCTATTTAATTTTAAAGGTTTAAAAGGCTTTTTTTTTTTTTTTTTTACGATTGACCATGCATCCTATCACTAAGGTGTAACTGAACTAATTTTAATTTCTTATAACAAAATTGAGAGATGCCATTAATCTACTACTACTACTACTTCTAGGAACAAAAATATAGGTACTTATACCTTTGTTAATGAATGTTCAATCTTTTCTGAACCACTGTTTCTGTATGAGAGCTATGCATATGTTGCTTAAACTGTGCAATAGCTATAATTTTTATATATGCTTCTTAGAAGGTTGTGTTTAATACTGAAGACTTCATATAGTTCTCAGCTTGAATTAAATGTATCCTTTTCTTTTTCAAGAAGAAAAGGCCATTTTTCCTGTTTTATTAGTAATATAATAATTATCTGTGGACTGTTAAAAAAATGGGAATAAAATATGAATGTTTACATTTGCACACATATAATTCTTATTACACAGCTTTTGACATGAATCCCTTGAGCTGGATGAAGGCCAGTTTATTTCCTAACCTATCATAGAACAGCTGGAGGCCATGTGTAACTGCAGACTTGCCAAATCCAACAATTCTGGCTCATGGGAATTTGGATCAGAGAGACTGTGGCAGTCCAAGACTGCTTCATAGAGAAGAATAATTTAGACATGGTCCCTGTAATCCTGTCAAAGACAGTCTGCAGATAGTCTGAAAAAAAATTAAGGAGTATTTTCAAGAGATTAAGAAGTTCAATAAAAAGACAGGCATGCTGTATTGTGGAAAAGGACAGATTTTTATTTTGAGTTTTGTGATGGAGCGAAGATTTTCTTGATGCTAAACTTAAAACTAGTGGGCATAAAACTGGATGTTCTCATCCCTGGTGACTCAGAAGCAGAGCAAGACATGATTGTTCTTAAAAAATTCTCAAGTTGTTTATTAATTTGAATGTGTCTGGACAGGCAGTAATAAGATGATGTGTGTGCAGTCTGTTCCATGCAAACTTTCAGAATGTGACCTTTATAAGTGTATGCTAGCATTCAGAAAATAGTAGAGAAGGTAATTTTTTGAATAGTTTTTGAAAGACATTGCTTTGGGAGTTCAGATTCTTGGCAAACTTCAGTGCGTTGATACCACTGTCATAGACATTTCAGAAATAATGATAATACATCTAGATTACACAGATGCTGGCCCAAAGGGCTGGGTGTTATTGCCAAATTCTAAAGTGAGAATAGGGCTGTACAGATTCTCCATACAGCTTGTGTTTCATTTTACAGGAGACATTGTTTTAATTTTTCTAATGATCCCCAGTATAGAAATTATGTTCTAATCTGTGCAAGAGTCCAAGAAATTTTGTGTACATGCCAGCAAAAGAATCTTCTTAATATGACATAGTTTCACTTGTAGTATAGTAGTATAAGTACCTACTGGAATAGTAGGTAGTATATATAGCTTCTGGAACTTGATTAGAAGATATTTTAGAAAGGTGTATGCTAAATTTTTACTATCGTACTGATACCCTCTAAGAAATAGGCAGTAGTTCCAACAACCTGCCTTCGCTTGGAGGTAATCTTCTTATGGAAATTTGTTTTTACCTGTCTTCTTCCTTAGAGTCGGGCAGTCAGCTGCCTGGATAGTATTCACAGCCCTGCAGCAGACACCCACGCTCCTATTTTTCCATGATGCTACATACTGAGAGCTAAAATTCTTCTAAGGGCAGGAACATTTGTGCATTTGGAGCACTCTCTGGGGGCATGGTGGCCACAGCTGCGAGGTTGGCAAGATGGCTGCAGCTCCAGAGGCTCCAACTGCTTCTTGGAGCAGCTGCCTGGAGTGCCAAGAGCTTGTTTCTTAGGCCCTTTGAAACAGTGCTGCTCTCTTCCTGATATACTGGCTTGTGTGATGGAGTAGATGATCACTTGGGGAGTGGGTCCAGGTCCATGGATCACTTCCCGATTGGAACACAAACCCTGTACTTCCCATTTTTTGCTGCAAATTACCTGGTGCTAAGGAACTTTTCCTGCTGAACCCAGGCTACTGTGTGAAAATAAATTGGTATCTCTGTTATAGGAAACACTGGAAGAGAAGAGCTCAAATCTGTTGCCTAGAACTGAGAAAATCCATCTGGGATGAGATAGACTTGAGGTACTGTCCCTGAGTGCAGATATGTTTATCCCTTTTAAACTAAATGAAAAACAGAAGCAGTATTACTGTCATCATCACAGTTTAGGTGTCTTTCTACCTCTTCCTTCCATGTACTTTCAAAATGACCTCAGAAGGGGAAATGCAGTCCTGAGCTATCAGTCTTGCCCTGTGGAGGAAGTGTTTTGCCCCATATCTGTGAGGCCATCTGAAGCTTCCTTCCCACATGAGCTCTCCCTGTTGCTGTGTGCCCACCTTTGAGATGGTGCCTTTTTGGCCCCAGAGTCAGCAATCACCTCTAGTGTCTGCTACTGAATTTCTCCATGCAACTGCTTTGCAGAGCCACTTTTTCTGCTGCTCTGGTTTGAGCACCTTCAATGCAATGTGGAATAGATGACACCTGCATGTGCAACACCTTAGTGACTTCAGTAATGCTTCTCCCTTAATAGTATCCTGGAGATAACCTTTGTTAGCCCAGGAAAGGAGGAAAAATGTACATACCCCTTAAGTAAACCTATTGCATTGGTATACAGATCACATTTAAGTGCTGTGGGTTGTTAGGCAAAGATCTCCAACTACTTCAGATACCAAAAGCAACAAAACTGCAATAACATAATATTCAGCACAGGATACTTACACTGGTAGTAAAGCTCTTTTAGCGCTGACTCAAAGAGCTTCTTCAGAGTATCACATAGCGCCATGTAGATCCAATTTTGATGGGAAGTTTAAAAAAAAAAATCCACTCCTGCACATTTCATGTTTAGCAATTAGCTTTTCTTTGCTATTACCTGAACTGCTGCTAAGGCAGATGGCACTGTCTAGTTCCTGTCATCAACTGATGAACTTCAGCTGTCTCTAAAAGGTGCTATTTAAAGAGAGCTTCTGCAGGAAAATAAAATACGACCCTATTATGCAAGTGATAAAAATCAGTGTATTGGCTAATTGTCAGACAGACTAGTGATCATACAGTGATGATGGGCACCTGTGCATTACTGGAAGTTAGTTACTGAATATAACCATTTCTCTCCTCTTCCTAGAGAGAGCAAAATAAATATGCTGGTATGTGTTTTTGCTCAGAAATCAAATGGCCTTGTCTACTATCAAGCCTTAACTTATTGGAAGTTTTTCCTTGTTCAGAATTAGTTCCATGCTGACTTTTTGAATAGATTTTTCTTTTTTTCCAAAAGATGTTTTATTTCCTCTTTCTTTCGTCTTTGGGACTGACAGGGTCCCAAGGCAGAAAGTAAGGTCATGAATTACCTTCTCCTCTCATTCTGGTACTAGAATTGGTAACTCTAATGCAGTGGAAAGAGATGTCTTGAAGATGAACCATTTGGCTTTTCTGTCAGAAATAGAGTGAGAGGTGATTCACAAACTACAGAGTATGCGTGGAACCTTGAGACTACCAATCTCCAGATTATTACTTGATTTGTTTGCTTCAGTGAACAATCCTAGTCCTATACCTTGAGTTTTACTTCCTAACAATGTCTTATTATCCAAAGATAATCTTACATTTTCCAGACAGTTGTACTGCCTAAACATCAGTATGCTGAATAAGAGAGAAATACTCCAAGGCTGTCACTGTCAATGCTCAATAAAAGATAAGATCTCTCAGAACACTTTGCATCATGCAAAGAAATAATTTTTAAGGCTATGTAATTAAAGTCTGGATTCTTGCACACCACAGATTGAATTCTTTAGAGTCAGAAATAATTTGCAGACGTTTCTCATCTACATTATGTCTGCAGTAGTTACAGCCAGAGGTCTCAGTCCAAATGTGGCTTTATGAGAAAAGTATTGAGACATTTTATTTCTGAAGGACTTCTACTCCTGAGCTAGAAAATGCCTCCTAAGAGGCAGGAAAACACTGAGTGTGTTCACAGTAAGCAGTTAATGTAACAGAAATTTTTTCCTCCTGCTGCTTAAGGACTGCAAGAGTGGAGTCGAAGTCCTTCTCTCTATACTTAAAGAATCTCAAAAACTATTATTTTGTTTGGAAATGTATTAATCTACATCTGTCTTACAAAATACAAGAGGGATGCAGTTTTGACCAACATGTTTAACTGCTAAACATTGTTAGTACCATTTATTAAAGCACTATGATTTATTATTATATTTAGTATTCTTTCCCTTGAACAGCACAGCTCAGCCATCATTATAAAGTTGGTGTGAAGCACAGGTATATGATGTGGGACTGAATAGACTTTTTACCTAAAAATGTTTTATCACCTCTCAATCATTTTATATTTCCATAGTGGCTTAGCTTTATGTGGGATGAGACCTAGTTGCCTCTGAAGAGGTCTTGAATGCAATGTGCTCTGCATCCTGCTTGACTGCCATCCACAAATCTGAAATGCAGACTTGAGTGCAAGCAGTGTGCCTAGCAGCATACAGACTTACCTGGCACACTTCCATGATTTGGAAGGCATGAGCAGGCTGTGCTTACAAGTTTGCTTTGCATTTGGGCTGAGTGTCTGGTTTTGAAGATAATTCTTAGGCAATTCCTGCCCCAAAGAGCAGTTTAGATCAGAGGCAGCAGATGATTTCAGTTATTCAGGAGAATAAAACTTTAAATTATTAAAAACTTAAATAGTAAAACTGGACACAAAGGGAAAATTCCATTCTTCTTTCATCTGAAGTCTTTGAAGAAAGATAGTTTTAATATTAAGAGACAAATTTCCTTTCTAGAAGAATAGATGACTTTAGGTGTGGAAACTAAGCTCAAGTAGTGGCAGATGAATTATCCTGAGGCTGCTGTGGGGCATAGCTGCTTCTCAGACTGGCAGACTCATTGTCTGGATTGTATTGGGAGATAAACATATTTGAGAAGAGATTTCTAGAGCTGTGTACACTAGATTTCAAAATTCTCAAGGAAAGTTCACACAAATCAATACTATCTATTTAGGTTCTAATTTGCCTTTCAAGAATTCTTTAGGATTGATGTTGCAAGAAATAAAATTGATTGCTTCATGAGTCCTTCTTTCCTGGCCTTCAGACCATGACGCAAACTTCCAAACTGGCTAAAATATCTCATTTTCCATCAGCAGAGACAGAAGAACCTTGTTTCTGCATCTGCAGGCAGTTTCTGTCAGAAAAAAGCCTTTTCTTTTGGGTTATTAGGATTCTAAAATTAACCACAACAGTGCCTTTAACCAGAATATGTAAAAACATGAGCTGTCGACTTTCTTCTTATACTATGCCAAATATTTTGGATTAGTAATTTTATCTTGACTAGGACACAGATGCTTTGCATGGATATCTTGCCTTGGATTTTTAGTGGGATCCCTGATAAAAGATTTATTTTCCATTGCCTCATTTCTTCAGTGGAAAAAATTACTGTTACTTACAGGGGTATTGTAAAAGTCAATGGTATTAATTGTTTGGACAACGCCCTCAGGCACATGATGTGACTCTTTGGGTGTGCTACACAGGACCAGGATATTTGGACTTGATGACCCTGACAGGTCCCTTCCAACTCAGTGTGTTCTCTGATTCTGTGATTATAAGGCAGTGCTGAGAAGGACTGTACAGTTAGTTGTACAATAAATTATGACTTTGTTTAGAATTGCTATTTACTACAGTCCATTCAGAAGAACAGAAAATATATGTTCAGGTTTTTTTTTGCAGGAAGGTGCTAAGCTTAGAGAAGTGTTTGCTATAGCATCTTTTTAAAGCTAATGAGAAATACCTATGTAAGGGGATTTTAATAAGCATTCTCTTGCTGAGTTCTACATTTCTGATTAATTTAAAATATCCAGGTTTAATGTATCAAAAGACAGCTACATCCCAACTTTGCTGTTGGATTTTTGCATGGAGTCATGATTTTTATTTAGGTACATGTATTTCAATCTCGAGGTCATAATACTTCTATTTAAGAGTCCATTTACATTATATGCACTATTTTTTTCTACATCACAAAGATTTGTGGTTTGATTGCATCAAATCTGAAAACTGTAACCGACTAGAGAAATGGCTATAATTCTCTAAGTAAAAGCACTAATTAAAAGTTATATTAACTAGCTTAAAATAAGATCAATATTACAGTCCATAGTGATATATAAAAATGCTTTGTCTTTCTAATGTCAAGCTTTGACAGACTGTGAAATCAAGATTTTTTTCCAAACAGCTGATAAGGCATAATCTACTTTTTATAAGAAGGAAATCTGTGTAGTCATAAGTACCTAAGAGCCAGAAAAGTATGGATAAGTTAGCAGACTTTGAAGGTTTTATACAATATATTGTGTGCTATTTGATTATCATTAGAGAGACTGCTTTAACTTTACTTTTATCAGTACATTGTTTTGTTGATAGAATGTAAAGCATGTAAAGGACTTCTAACCTTTCAAAATCGGCTGCTTCACAAACAGAATAATCTTCTGGATAAAACTACCATTTAAGCTCCTGTTATGTGGCTATTTCACTCCCTTGGAGAAGATAGCAGGGTAGGTTGAATTATCTGGTAGACAATTGTCTGACTGACAGCTACAGTTGGTACTCAGTGATGAATTCTGGAAGACTGATGGACATTTAACAGTGAGCGAGAACATTTCTCAAGATATAAATTTAAAAAAAGTTATACAATTTAAAAAATCCCCTACCAGCAGTATGAAGAAAACATTGCTTAATTCTATATTCCTTGAGCTAAGTGCCTGCTCTGGACTCATCCTATTTCCTTGATAATAGCTAATCATACAGTAGCAACTAAATTGCATGTGTCCCTTTACTTAACTTTGTAGAACACATAGGCAATTATGGAAACTAAGATAGGTTATATTGGCCATCAGTCATTCTAGTTTTATATTTTATTCACCCTGTGGTGCCTTATAATTGTTTCTTAAATGACCTTATTATGTTTGTGCAACATGGAAAATAGCTTACTTCACCTGCTTAAAAATTATTCAGATTCCATGTGTTTCTATTAAGTCATTTTTATATGCAGATGGCTTAAATAACTTATTATAAACTGTACATCTGTGGGTTGCCTACACTAATTGGTAAGCCAAATTACCTAACCAATTGTTTTTTCTGGCAGTGATGCCATAGCATTTATTTATACCTGTGCCCTGACTTTGCCCCCGGTGGGCCTGCACACACCGTAGTGCCTCAGGCATTTTGATGTGTGTTGGAGCCTTTGGAAAAGAAAGCAGTGCAGACCATGTGCACATGGCTTCAGTTTCTGTCTGCGTATTCCTTATCACAGACCTTCCATTTTGCTCTTGCTTGCCCAGGATGAAAGCTTATTTCATGTCCACATCTGACAGCGTGAGCTGGATTCTGCTCAGTTAAAAAAATCCTATGGTGGCAATGGGACTTTTTTGACTGTAAAGTATATAACCTATATTTCAACACTCTTTAGCTGAGTAGATGGTATGCAATAACATCACTATAATTGTGATTTAAATATTTTAAATATTTTAAATATTTTTATTTAAATATTTTTAAATATTTTAAATATTTTTTCTGGTGTTGCTCCAGTAGTTGAGAAAGATTGATTTTGTGAAATGGCAGTGGATTCTATGTCAAGAACGGAGAGTCTGAAGTCACCTAAGCACAGTACTTTATCTCCTAAGTGTCCTCCCCAGCCTCTCTGACATGACCAGTTAGTAGGTGAAGCCATTCTTTTCTGGGAATGATAAGCTGAAAACCACTGATCACATTATGCTCTGTAACTCAAGGTAATTAATGAATGTACAACTAAGTGCAGTATCTTCAAGTCATATATACCAGGAATAAAGAATGCTCATCAGTTTTCTGAGTCAATTGATAGATGCAGGATGGCTTTTTTTTTTTTTTGTGAGGAAGGATTTATTCCTGGAGGATAATTCCATGTCTCTTTTGTGACTTAGAGCATGGGGCTTCCTGCTGTTAATTTTCAAGTTAATCTTAACCTCTAGTAATAGAGAATATGTTGCTTCTGGGATGCCTGATCAGGAAAGCAACCTTTTCCTTCTCTCTCTCCCCAGGAATGGAAGGTTGTATCAGCGAAGAGGAAATAATCTTTCTTGGTATTGTACCAGTTTTACCTCTCAGAACATTAGCCCTAATTCAGCTTGGTGTGTATTACAGCTGCAGTCACTGGTAGTCTATCACTGAAACAATAGATCTTGAAACTGAAACATGCTTGTAAATTACAGCATGGAATCTTTATTAAAGCTGTCCTGCTATGCAGAAGGGGATGCAGGGTTCAAGATGCTGGTGGCCTAACACTGTCAGTTCTCAGATGTAAGGCAGAAAACATGGATTTGGCTTCTACATTTTTTTGTATGTTTTCTCAGTGTCTTTATGATGCAGAATACATAGGCAGATGTGGAAGGAGGAACCAGAATCCAGGAAGAGTCTGCAAAAAGCCCCATTCAGGGTTTGTATTCTTAAAAAACAAGAGAGACAAGAGGGAGGGAGAGAGGAAAAGAAAAAACAAATAGAGGAGAGGGAGAGGAGAGGAGAGGAAACTTCCCTTACACGTTGCTTTTTCTGTTCTGCTTTTCTGTCATAACATTATGTATTTTTCTTAGCCAGAGTTAAGATTTGAGATTTCACAGAAAAGACAAGGGGTTCTAGTGTAAATTCTACACCCAGTGAACTCTACTTTCCAATAGATATACCAGATATATGTAACCACATAGATGTTTATGACCAATAGGTGTTTATGACCACAGACAAAAGAGGATTTTACATGCAACTTTTTTTTTTCCTCATTTCAGTGTTTAAGATTTTTTTAACATAGTGGATTTCTGAATGGATGCTACTCCCAAGTGTGGCAGCAGCTCTCTGGCCACAGAGAGCAACAAACAACTTTCCCTGGCTTTTCTGGGAAAAGGCTGTGAGAAGATCAAAGAAAAGAATGATAAACAGTTCTCATCTCAGCTTGCTGCACCTGTTGTTGAGAACATGTGGAATGTGTTATGGAGATTTTTTTACCAAAGGGTGGTTTCTTAATTAGCCAATGGTGATGGTGTTTGGATTGGTGGACCAATTAGGTCCAGGTGTATTGTAACTGTCTATAAAAGCAATGGGTTTCTTAATAATGATAATAATAAAGAGATTGATCAGCCTTCTGTGAATCATGGAGTCAGTGCTAATTATTACCCGGCGGGGGGCCCATTGTGGTGACACTCCCAAGCACTTTACTTCCTAAGACATTATGATAACTGGGCTTGGACTCCAAATTTCCCCTGCAGGACTGATTATCTGAAAATCAAATACAAGGATGCTTGGTCCTTCCAGGACAGTGTTATTTTCTAAACGTGGGCTTGTTTTCTTTTGACATTGAATTGCTATACAGTTATTATGAAATTACAGATATAAAGGTACAATAATATAGAATTATATATAATTTTTTATAATAAGACATCAAATAATATATCACAGATTTAACACTATCACTACATATATAGCAGATAGCTTACTGTTGATGATAGGGGTCAGTAAACTAATGTATAATATTTTAAATGTTGCAATGTTTTTAATGCAGGCTTTTTATTTCAGATCATAAAATGTACTTTGAGCTCAAACAAGAACACAGAAAGCAGAGACTTTTTCCATAAGAAATAAAACTTCAAAAAAGAGATGAAAAACCAGAAACTTACTTTCAAAAAGGCATAATATATTTTCTGAACAATATACAGTACCTTATCTTAATTGAATAGGTTTATCCTGCAACCATTTATGGAATAGCAGAGTACAGAATGAAGTAAAAACCTCACACATAATCAGTTTTCTTGGTCTAATTTGCTATGCTTAGCAAATTAGATTCTGCAAGAATCAGTGAACCTTTGCCCTTTGCAGAAAATTTATTATTTTCATTTTGAGATGAAAATACGGTAATTTCTTACTCTTTTGTTCACAGTGAAACTGTTGAACAGTGATCTGCTTAGCACAGACCCAGAATATTACCAAAAAAAATAAGAAGAAAAGAAAAAGAAAAACAAGTATAGGTTTTGTTTTCTCAGAAGTCAGAAAATAGAGTGAAGCTGTACTACAAATACCAACTCAAAAGAAAATGCAGGAGTGTTTAATCTGTTGAGAATCTGACAAACAGTGAGTGAATACCCAAAGACAACAAAGAACATACTTTCACAAGCCTTTCTGTCAAAAAACGCCCCAAAACAACCTAATTTTAAAAAGCCAGAAAAAGCATCCAGCTCTCCCTGAAACTTATTGTCTTTTTATCTTGTGGCTTGTTCTTTATTTTCCCTTTTGTCCAGTTGCTAATGCATTTTCCAAGTGACAGAGTTTCTAATATTTCTCTTAGAGGAGTAGCAAGGTGAATAATTCCCTAGTCAGAATTATTTTCCTTCCTGATATTTAGCAAAATAATCAAAAGAAACACCCTTCTTAATTTTATCTCATTATTCTTCCTGGAGCTAAAAATCCTTTTTTGTCACTTGGAATAGTGCCTCTCCTTCTGCAGTGCTTTCCCATGAAAAATTTGTAGGTTATTATTGCTCTCCTTAGTTGTTGCTTAGCTAAGTGATATATGTTTGACAGACTGTAATTGCATGAGCCCCTGGGAAGTGAAACTGCCAAGTTGCACACAGCTCTATTTGAGATACGTATTACAAGGTGTGTCAAATGCAGCCAGATATAGTGCATAAACAAGAGAGGAAAACCTCAAACTCTAGCTAAAAGAAAAGAAGAGTAGGGATTTTATTTTTTTAATGCCAGTTATAAAAATCTCAGCTATTTTCTGGAGTTTTCTGAAGGTCACATATGCACCAGTCTGGGTTCACAAGCACTTGTACCCTCACTTGTCCCAAGTACTGGCGTGGCAGTGGTACTTGTCCAGCTGCCACCCCTGTCCAGACCCTGTGCCCTTCAACACTTCCCACAGGTCCCTCACTCACAGGCTGGTCCTGTGGGGGTTTGCTAGCGACCCCACAAAACCCACACATGTGGTTTGGGGGAGGTACAGACATGTGCCCCTGCCCAGCAGCTGGCAGCAGGCAGACAGATCCATGGTCTCATTCCAGCTGCCAGTGTTGAGTCCCTCACACTCCTCGCTCACGCCTGCCTCACTTGCTAGTAGCTACATTTGGGGACACACACCATTCCTACTGAAGTGGCCAGGTCCAAGACCCCCACTCACTCCAGTGGGTGACACAGAGGTCCCACTGACTCCAGGGAGTGACACCACAGGTCGGGCAAGGTCCTCCACACACCTTTGTCCAAATTCCCTCTCTTGTTATCTCAGAAGTGGCACCTTAGCCCTTGCAGCATACACACAGACACAGAAATGTCTTGACATTGATCCTCTCCAAACTTGTGCCTGGAGCTTCTTAATGGTCCAGCAGTTATTACCTGGAGACTTTTGGTCTTTATCATTATCTTTATTGTCTATCCTTTGTCTACCTTGTTTTTCTTTCTTGTTAACCCTTCCCCCTTCACTTATCTCCTTTTCCATTGAAAAGGCCATTGATCAGATATCCTTGTATGTTCTTGCCTTCCACATACCCTTGCAGAAGTCAATACAGAAAATCCTAGAAAACAAAAAAAAGCCATAGAATGTGAGAGAGCTGCAGGGTGGGCGAAGTGAGAGACAAAGAAATATTTGAAGAGAAGGGGAAATCGTATTTTTAAAGCAGTATTTAATATCAGTTTCAGGTACTTAAATATAGCAAAAAGATGAAAACCAGCCTACTCATCAAATAGACTAAAGAAAGGAAAGCCTGAAATTCTTGAAGCATATGTGTTTTTAAATACAATATTTGTGGTTATTCTTGCATATTAATGTTATAGTAATTAGAAAATTATCTATATTAGACATGACATTCTGGTTTTTTTTTTTTCCAGGAGTTCCAGAGGTAAAAAGATTTTATCTGACCAAATGTCATCATCTACAGCTCAGCTGTTCATCCTGAGCTTCCTCTCTGTCAGTGGGGAGAAGTAGGCACTTCTTGGGTGCAGCATATCTCAGCCTAAAATAGACTTCTAAAATAGAACAGAGGAACCAAGCTTTAAAATTGCCTAATTCTCTTCATTGAATATGAAGTCAGCCTAGGGAGTTGGCTGAGATGTAGGTGTCTACATTCTACTCAGATTAAATTAGGTGAGATGAATCCCACCCTTCATTTATTTTTCAAAGAATATAACTTGAGATTGTCATATAATGATATGAATATGAGAGATGGGGCTTCAAGAAAAGCATTAAATATGACAAAACTGATTATAAGATTGTGAGAACTGTTAAATGCACTTATGGACAGAAGTGACCTGAAGTTGCCAGGGTCATACACTTATAATTGTGTGCTATTAAAAAAAAAACCAACTTATTAGGAGAAGGCAACAAAATTACATCAGATCTAGAGAAACACATTCTTTGCTCTCTCTTCTGATTACTTCTCCATTGCTCCTTCAAAGTCCAACTGAAAAATCTATAGTGCAAAGAAGTAATTCAAAGAACTAGAAGGAAAAAAAAAGTGAGAGAGAAGAATGAAGGAATAAAGAGAGAAATGAAAGCAGAACAAGGGAAACAAGTGTCTTGTCATTCATTGGGCAGTATTTTCTGCCTACATGCAAACCAGATTTCTAGTGACTAGTACAATAGACTATTCCTAGCTTGCTGAAGTTATCACTTGACCACTTCATTGTCTTTTATGTTTTGTTTTCTCCTGTCCAATATTTTTCTCTCTTCCATTTTCTTCCTGTCTATAACCCCTGGTGCTTTCTAACACCATAACATTTAAAAGCCTCTGTTGCCCTGTCTGCCTTTGCTGCCAGTTGCTTTTTCTTTTTTTTTCCCTCACTTCAACTAAGCTCATTGAGTTGCTTTGGAAAGAGCTCAACCTCCTATCCATTGCTCTGGAGGCAGAGCAACAAAACAGAGGGAGATGCAGAGAGAGGTGTCCGCCAGCAGCTAGGGAAGTCTGGCACAATGGACATGTACTAAACCCTATATCATTGAAATGAGTAAGGCACAGGGCAGAGAAGAAGCAAAGCAATTCTTTTCTGATTGGCACAGAAACAATGAGCTGTGTGCCAGATATAACAATGAACTGGAAAAAAAGTACTGGCTGGAGGTTAGCTCAGTTAATTATCAGAATTGAAAATGAGATGAACAGCCAAAGTGTGGAGAAGGGGAAGCTACAGTGTCTCATACACCTGCTTTTCTTAATCCAACCTCATTTGGAAACAAAAATGCTCTCTTTTCAGTCCAGTACATATCAACAAGTAGGAGCAGGAGACTGATTTGATGACTGAAACTAAATTTGGGGGCAATGATTCTCACACAGTTGACGTGAGAGTGGCTCTTTCCTTCAGATGCTGAATTTCTATGTCATGGTGATGTCCCATGGTGCCCATGAAGCCTGGCTCCCCACTGCGCAATCCTTTCATAAACAGAGAAGAAGAAACAGTCTCAGTGCCAAAGAGCTTGCTTTAAGCAAGTCTACCGAGGGAGATTTTTTTTCCATAATGAGCACGTGTGTCTTTGTGCTGCTCAGGTTTGTGTTAAGTTACTAAATCATTCTCTCAGTCTCCTACTTTCTCTTAGGTAACAGCATGGGTTTTGGAAAGGAGCTTTGCCCTTCTTCAAAGTTATGCCATATCTGAAGTGTAGCCAGGTCTCCCTTGAGTGTGAGGAGCCTGGGGACAAGCATTTGTACATTGAAGCATAATGAATT
Organism: Ploceus nigricollis; assembly: GCA_013399945.1. Taxonomy (NCBI): domain Eukaryota; kingdom Metazoa; phylum Chordata; class Aves; order Passeriformes; family Ploceidae; genus Ploceus; species Ploceus nigricollis. The sequence goes on along the minus strand of VXBC01008766.1, from coordinate 329,283 downwards.
CCAGCTGAGAGACCAGAGTCAGAGGATAATGGTGGAGACCAGAAAAAGCTTCAATGCCATCCTGCATCATGGCAGCAAGCTGAAGTAATGGCAGACTGAGATGCTGGTGAGCAGAACTGACGAGGTGCAAGCTAACAGAGACTATTCAAAACTATTGAGACATATTGGGGTAGAATCTGTTCAGAGGAGAGAGTGTGATGAAGGAAAAGAATGAGTGGTTCTAAAAAGAAGGAATTAAAGATAGAAACAGAGAAATATTGTTGGCAAGTGGAAATCCATTTAGAACAGGTTTATTGAGAAGAGAGTGGGAACTTCACATATTTTTTTGGTGCTCAGGAGGGATGGAGGGCTATCTGCAGCTTCCTTTTTTTCTGTATGAGAGAATAATTTGATATCTGAGTTTATGTTTTTATCACCCATCTCAAATCAACACTAACTATTTATGGAAATCGAAAAAAAAGAAGTCTTGACAAATGTGTGGAATCTTACATTTTTGGAGATATGAGGCTCTAAGAGGTTGTTAGCATATATATTCTGAGGTATACAGAGATTTCTGAAGGCTACTGGAGTAAATTCCTGATCATATTTTTCTTCAAAATTCCCATGAAAAGCTTTTTGTTACCACTGTCAAGAGGAAAATAAATAGTTTGAAGATGTGGCAAGTCTTATTCCATTTGGAATCATAACAGTTGTTACTTTATATAAAATCATGAAAATATGTATAATATAGTAAAATAACTAAATTTAAAATGTATAAGCATAAATATATGTCTGGTATCTGTTATAAACTATTTACTGAATAACTCCCATGATTATTTTAAGGCTTGTCTGTGAGTCTGTGATTCACCCACTGAATGAGTTAAATTTTCTTAGATACATATTAAAAAGTAGTAGGACTTAGGCTCAGGAGAAAAAAATCTTAATGATGACTTTTTTGAAGCAATTGATTGTTTTCAGTATATAACTCCATACTTAAGTTTTCATACAGATGTTTTGAATTAAAACCAATGAGAAAAGCAAGCAGGTGAGAGTAGCAAACTGATGAATTGCTGACATTAGAAACATTTCCTTTATAAGGGAAAAAACAACAACAAAAAAATCCCTCATGCATTTACTGTGTGTAATACAGGCTCAGTCTGACTCCTTTCCTGCTGTTGCACTTAATCATGTGATGCAAATCCATAAGTAATTGCTATAGAACAAATACTGTTGCAGTAAGCCTGTATATTTCTTAGCAAGAACTGTACTGATTTACTGTAAAGGGGAAAAAAAAGAACAAACACTCAGAGTTTGTGGCTTTACTCTGCCACAAAGCCCCTGGAAAGTCCCCTGTAAAATTTCTCAGTCCATTGTATGATATATTCCTTATTCTCTGAGCAAAAGTGAATTGAAGTTATCCTGGATAATAAGGCATCACTCCTGCCTCTTCTTTTCCCTTCCTTCCTCCTCCTTGCCCCAATTGCTCTCTCATACATAGGACTCTAATTCTAGCCCACAAATTAGATTTTCTTTTGACTACAATGCCCAGAGTTCTTGCTTGTACATTTTAGCTGTATCTGATACCTCATGCAAATAAAAGCATTTTTGTATTGAGTCTTTTGCAGTATCTCTGTCTGTACAAAAGCAGATGTAAGTTCCCTGGATGGCAGTCAGAGGTTTTTTCTTCTGCAGTGCGTTTCAAGCTTATTAAACACCTGAGTCCAAGAAGGTACCCATCTGCAGATTACTGCCTTACTCATAACATGGATACAGCAGTCTTTGTCTAACTCAGGCTCCTCTTTTTAAGTTTATATTTGCAGGCATGGTCTGTGAAAGTCCCTGTCTCTTCCCATCATTGGAGGGCTATGTTTCTTTCGATGAGCCATGCACCTCTGCACTTTTTGGTAATCTATAATACTGGGCAGTAGGGTGGGTGTTAATAATGCCTTGGTCTGTGAGCTCCCTGTTGGCAAGGTGGGAGGGGTACCCTTTCTACAGCCCCTAGCAAATGCAGCATGTGCAGAGGTTTGTATCTATCAGAAAAGAGAGTGATTTGAAGGTTACCTCTGTCATATCTAGCAAATCACTCACAATCTACTTCAATTATCACCGCACTGCACAGCTGAGAGTTACTTTATCTTGCAGGGGAGAAAATGGGTACAGAGGACCAACAGAAATGAATAATCATTATTTTCACAAATGCAAAGCATAAAGCAGAATAGAAAATGATAATTTGTGACTCACTTTGTATTTAAACAGAAGAGATGAGTTCTAAAGCAGTGCAGGCAGATATTTTTCTACTATTACCTTCCCTCTTCTCAAAAATTATCAAGTAACAGATTAAAGGTCATCCAGTACTCACTAGTTCATTCTCCTTTTTTGCATTTGAATATAAAATCTTTTTTTTTGTGCTTTACCTCTAGGTGCTGACAGATGCACAAGAAAGACATCCTGTCTCTGTTCTTGCACCCTTCACCATAGCCTCCTATCATAGCTTCAGAGAATTCAAGATCTGGATAACTGAAAGATATGATGCAGAGTTGGGAGCGAGAGGCCATCTTAACTGGCAGGTCCAATTTCCCTTTTTGTAAAAATAAGCTCATTAAGCTATGGTAATCTTTGCTGCGCTGTATTGTAGCTACTAAATGTTTCCTTAGGAGTAAAAAAGACTGGGAAAATTGTATAAAGATCCAGGGTGGAGGTTACTAAATGTGTGGAGAACACCTCTATCACATGATGAGCCACAAATGCTTGAAGGTTGGAAATGGTATTTTTGAGAATTTTAACTAATGTATGCTGACTCTGTTCTTGGACTTTTCCCTAGTCATGCATATCACTTACTCTGAAGGGCAGGAGACTGAACAAGGTGTAGGAAGAAAATTCAGAATTTTTTTTTGCACAGCTTTTCTTATCCGGTAAGCACAAATCCTTTATACCCACAGAGATGGTTCTCAGGAGCTTACAGCTGTGAGTGGGGACACAGCCCTCTCAGCAACAAAAATGAGTTTATTGCATCAACAAAGGCAAGGTCAATTAAGATAGTTCCCAGAACATGGGTACTTGAGATGGTGCTGTAGAGTTTTAGTAGAAATGAGGCTTTGGTCCATACTGGTTTACATAAACATGTTCCAAACTATGATGAAACAAGTCTGGGTTCAAACCCAGAGAAGTGGTTCTACCTCTGGCTCCCATACCTCCATCTCTAAAGAACTCTCTTTGTATGGGCTGCCTGACACCTGAAAAGGTTCAGACTGGAGAGAAAATAAATGCTTAAGATTGCTTACGCAAATCCATTATTGTCTCTAGTGGGATCTGGTCGTTGTGTATCAGGTCCAGGAACTGAGTCATATACAGGAGGGAGGAGCCCACCCAACAGTGTTTTTCCTGCATTTGGTACATGAAGACAAAGCATTGAATGTGAGCTTGCTGTACTTCAAGCAAACTCACTTCTTCTGTACAAAGCATGTCAGACTAGTCAGATTTAACCTTTTATTGACATTCACCCTAGGAGTCTCTCTTTTCATTAAACTGCTGTATGTGCAACTAACTGGATTAGTTGTGTCTTTCTGGCAAGAACAGATTATTCTACTTCTGTACGTGCACAATTCACATAACTCAGCACAGGAACAATGGATCTATGATTGCTAAGATGCAGAGACACTGGTTCATCCTGACTCCTGGCAACCTGCTAAAATATATATTCTTCACCAGTCAGTACATCATTGCTACTACAGAGAAAGGCAGGTTGAATTCCTGTAAAAGGAATAAGAGAAGACAGTTCTGTGGAAAATACTGTACATCCTAAAATGGCAAACAGTCCTCCTGGCATTTTTGTTTCTAGGATAGCCCTGGCTGGAATAGGTATAGAGTATAATCCAAATGTTTGTCACTGATCCCAGAGGACAGAGGTAGGCTTATATGGCAGAACAAAATATACATGTTATCTTTTTCTTTTCCATTTTTGAGAGTTATCATATATTTAGGTTTCTGTCAGGAGTAGAGTAATTGAGTCACTTTTTTTGTTAACCTCTACTATAATAGTTATATATTTGAACATTGATACAACAATTATTATTGGGAGAGACTGCTTATTTCTTTCATCAGATCTATTGCATCTGGTATAATGTTGTACTACAGAAAAAGATCAAAATATTTGGTCTCTCTCCAAAGACAGTGTTACAGTCATACATAAACACATCTGGGGAGAATGTGAAATCTGGACTGCCCTTTGGATCTTGCCTACATTTTTATATTGATCTGTCTGATTATTTTTCATTATTTGAAACTACAGAAAATAGGAAAACTTAATCTTTTCTGTAATCAAAGCTTTTAAACTAAAAAAAAAAAAGGAAAAAATACTGCAAGTAGTGGAATTTCTGAATGTAGAAAGCTTTTTAAACTGACTATATGTCTATTGTTGAAAAAAGATTTAAAATTAAAAAGTCAGCAGTATGTGCTTTTTTTCCTCAATGCTGGAGCTCTCAATAGGTGTCAGTCTGATTGCATTAATTTCTATAATATAGTGGTAAAGCAATGCGAATCAAGTTTTATTCCAAATAGCACTGTGTTGAATTCTACAATTAGAAAGTAAAATTATGTTGTACTAGAGAAACATGTCTTTTCAGAATATATAATTGCAGACATGTTCAATTGGTTCTCTAAAACAGAGCTAGATATAGAGCCCCAAATCACGTTATGACCTGAAGCTACCTTGAAAATAAAGAAATTATCCATCCTCTTCAGCTATAAAAAATTTCTGGATTCAGTGCACCTGCACTTCCCTTTCTCCTTTTCAGGCATTTGAATCATGAATGGACAACAAGTAGTATTCTCATATGTACTAGGAGAATAATTAGTAATGCGCCTTCCCACTAATTCTAGATTACTATTTTTTACTCTTTTGTAGAGCATTTTAGGGAATATTAGTGAATATTTGCTCTTTGACAGCATGCAAACTCGGTTGTTCAGTTCACTCTACGGTCATGAATAATTAAGTGAGATTCTATACCAGTTAGCTTAAACCCAAATATAGAGTAAATAATATATGCATGTGATCTATAAACAGAAAAAGAATTGCTTGCCATTCCTTGAGCAAAAGCTTTTCCTTTCAGGAGCAGGATTTGTAGTATGTGTATGCTGACATCCATCCCAGTTTACTACGCGGCGCTGTGTGCTACAACTTCTTTGTGCCCTCAGGTTATTGTGTTTCAGTAATAGAAGAATTGTTCCTTGCGTGTGCTGTATTGATGCTTGCAAAATGTTTTGAGTTTCTCTGAGATGGAAGCTGCTATGCCAGTATAAATCCAGACTATTAATGGACAATTAGGTTTCAGACCTGGATTTACCAGAAGAATTTAAGACTGAATCCTGCTTGATGAAGTCTCCATTAATCTTGTGCTAACAGAGATACATATGCCTTGCAGTGTCTTGATTCATTAACATGATTTCCATAATGACATACCTGGAATGAAAAAGTTCACCTTTCTACTCAGTAAATGAGTTGGAACAAATGTAGAGAACATTGACCTTACAGAGAGGCTTGTGGGTGATTAAATTGTTGAAAACATGTCAGTAAGTGCATTAGCCACTATAGAAACTTCCCTGTGGTGCTAATGAAGGAGAGAGGATAAAGATCTCTGTAAACCAATTGTCCATGTGTTTCCATCTGGCTAAGACAGAAAGAAAAAATTAAAAGGAGTTTATCTAATCACAAGTCCTCACTCCTCACCCCTCGCCCTCTCCCCCACTCTGCTACTGCTGAACAAAACTAAAAAACAGTGCTGAGATTGTGAATTAAAAGGTTTTTCAGTCTCATACAAACACTCAGATATGCTTAATTCATCTTCTGCATTGATTTTTCAGAGATCCGATCAGTGGAAATTCCAAGGTGTTATGGTGAAGGGAACCATATAAAAGCTTGGCAGATAGATAGGACCACTAGTTTTCAAGTCTTTGAAAAAACTTTACCTTTCAACACATCTGTGCCAAATATCTTCCTGTAGATTTAGTAAAAGACAGAGGGCTTTCAGGGGGAGTTAAAGAACATAGAAAGCAGAACAGCTTTTCACTGGTGCTTTTAATACATTATCTTTTCTAAGCTTAGCTTCCTGTTTGCAGATCTACAGTTCTCTGCATAATTCAGTGCCCAGCAAGAAATTCTGCATGCCTGTGCACAGAATATTAAATTACACTCTAATACAAAAGGGAATCTGTCCCAGTGCACATGAAGACTGGGGTGTTTTCTATGCTGTGCTGCTCTTTCTCAGCTTATAAGGCTACAAAAATCATACAAAGACATGGCAATAGCAAATTCACAGGTTCAGTCTTTTAAAAGCTCACAATGGATATAACAAAATGTTCATGAAAGAGTTCTAAGAGAGGTTTTCCAAAATCGATTTTTCTTATTCTCTCTGACCACATCTCAGTCAGAATGATACCCTTGTGACCTACAGAATGTCTGAGAGAATAAAAATGCAGCAGCAGCTGAGCAAAGAGCAGAACTTTCCAAGTCAGGAAAAAAAGGCAAAAAAGCAGGCGAAACAGGACAAAGCATCTGACTTAATAATATTCTACAATGTAACTTTGCCATGGCTGAAAAGTTTAAGTCTTCCTAATGCTAACATTTCTGCCACATAACTTGCACCCTGCCAAATAATTAATCTTCTAGAAAATATATGCTTATATGAGACATACTTGCATGATGTAATTCATATGATCCCAGATTATTGGCTACACCATGAAAAGCAGAACTAATGAGTCTTTTTTTTTTTTTCTTATAATTTGTATCTTTTGTCTCTCACCTTTTCCAGCTGAGTTCTCTTTCATGTCATCCATGACATCCCTTACCAGCAAGAGACAGCAATGCTGTACCTAGACTGGAACTATCTGTGTGCTCATCAGCCAGCAAGGGTGCACTTGCTGACTCGCTAGAAAACTGCTGCCAAATGGAGTGTACATGGGCTGAAATCTGTTTGTCTTTCTCTCAGCAGGACAGCAATTTATGCCCTACCCTTCCCTCTAACTGCTGATTTTCACAATACTTGAAGGAACATAATTATCTTCAATCATATACAGCTGAATACAGACAGTAGGGTTCAAATATTATGAAGGACAGGGAAAGTACAGGCATATCTAGACAGAGTTAAATGTAATAGATCTCATTTGTTATATTTGTAGTATTCAATTTATGTCCTGTAAGAAAACCAGAAAAAAATAAAAACCCAACAACACAAAACCACAGTGTAACTATTGGCAGAGGATAATAGTTTCTAAAGCAATGCTGGAAATGCAAACAACAGAGTTATACTGCGAAAAAAGTGTTTTTATCAGAAAAAAAAAAAAAAAGAGGAAGATTTGTATTTATCCATTTACTGAAGTTATTCCAATTTGAAATTTTGCTTCTTGGCTGTTGGCAGGGTGATTTCCTTTAATTTCTCAAGGCTGCTTTACAGAGGGGATGTTTAAGTTGTAGATCTTGGATACAGGTGTTTCTGGAGCACAGTTAAAGACTTTCTGATTCCTACCCTGCACTGCTTCAAAATCACACAATTGGATGCTTTAGGATTAGCCCTTTTATTGGAATAGGAAAATGCTGAATTATTTTGTCCCAAATCAGTTATTGATCCAATTTTACTGCAGAATTCCAAAGTGGTTAGTCCAGAACCATGTGACCTGGATAAGTTGTGTGCTATAGGGCACTAGAAGAAAATTGTGATTGTGACAATGAGATCTTAAATGTGCTTTTCTACTGAGCCCTTTGTACACAAAGATGCCTCTGCAGGAAATGTTAAGGTAGTATTAATTAAACATAATAATTTTAGCATTCTGCACAGGTAACATATAAGGAAAGTCACATATGTGTTTTGATTAATCCTGTTTCACTAGACTTTACATTGCTGGGTAACTCCTGAAGTCTTTGCTTATTCTTAACTGTTGTTCTTCTCATGGTACCTGCTGTAATTCTCTAGTCATGTGATCATCAAAACCATGCTTTGCAGAAGAAACCCCATGGTGGTTAATAAACCTGGTAAATAAAGCTCAAGTGGCTTGAAGAAAACTGAAATAAAAACATAAAAGGTCAACATCTTCTGCATTTGGCCCTATAATCATAATGTTCCATCAGGCGAGAAATTAATCATTATGGCCAAACCAGCACAAATCAGTTCATTTAATATTTGTTTCACTTACAATTGACAAACAGTAATATTTAGGAGTGTGCATGTTAGTATGACCATTCTTAGCTATAGGCTAAGAATTATCTTTTGCATAAAAACTCCACATGATTTCTGGTTCAGAGGATACATAGACAGAGCCCATAAAAATGCTGCTTCAAGCATAAGTGTCTGCTTTAGTAGTAAGCATCAGTGCAAATGAAAACTGCAAATAGACAGCTGGGAATAACAGCATAAAAATCACATGCTGTGTAGTTGTCCTCCACTTTGTGTCTCCGGTTGGTTCATGTCAGTTATGCTGTGCAACAGTCAAGAAATCACATACAAAGAGAAACAAAAAAGGCATATTTCTTGGCACCTAAATGATTTGTATTGCACAATTATGCACAAGTGAGGTGAAGCAATTAATTGCATTCCCTCCCAGTGCCTGCGGACCTACAGCAATATGTTTCATGTGAAATAGTCAAGATAGAATCAATACAACTTATGCTTTCTATGTATGTGGTTGAAAATATGTTGTTTATTTTGGTGGTACTTTGGAAGGGAAAAACTTTATTCAGGAAAAACAGCTGTACCCACTGTGCTCAGAACACTGTCTGCCTTAATCAGGTACAGGGTTTTAGTAGGGAAGGAGAATCTGCTGAGAGCATGATAGCATGGGAGCCGCCAAGTTCTACGGTTCTGGGAGGTCTCTCTGCAGTTTTAGGCAGTACCTTCTGTCTGTCTGCATTACATGAGGAATAATTCCTCCAAAATACTTAATATTGGAAAGATTTGAAAATATGTCTGTCTCTGCTCCAGGGCTGCTAGCTGTATGCTGAGCCTTTTTAAGATTCACCCAATGAGAATATGTAATTAAATGCCAGCAAACTTGCCTAAGGGCAATAAAATCTAGTCGTTGTCTTTTCAGTTTTCAAGTGTGTTGTGTGATTGAAATGAACTATCCTTTCTTGTGCGGAGGGAGACTTGTGTGTTTATGAATTGTGTGAAATCTAGTCAATCTGATTGTCATTGCTAATAAATATTCATGTGTATGGCTAAAGTATCTATGGAAATGGAAAGGTGAAACAATAGAGGGTCTCACTGAAAAGGTGGGACTTCCCTGTACAAAGGCAACTTCAGAGAATTTCTGAAATGGACATACTGTTGTGATGTTGCTTGGTAAGAGTGAATGTGTCTGTCTCCCAGAGAAAAGGCACAGAAGTGGAGAGAAAAGCGTTTGAGAACACAGTGACAGCAAACATTGGAATGTTTTGTAAACAAACAGAATGACACCTATGAAATATTTGATTATTATCAGGTTCAATCCCTACCTGAAATGGCCCTTGGTCTAACACTTAGGTCAAAAAAGGTCATTTGCATACTGCTTGAAATGTACCTGATTTCAGAAAGGCTTCCATCCCTGATCTTTTTACAAGCGATAAGCAGTTCCTACACCCCCAAATTTCTTCCTGTGTAATACATTTCTGACAGCATTAGACTATGAGTGGCTCAGAAGGGGAGAACTTGTGCTGTTTGTGTTGTATGTCCAAAAGGTCTGTGTTACAAGAAATTAAGTACCGAAGAGTTACACAACCAAGATATAAGAAACATAAGAACTGTGGTTGTCTGAGCAGCCTTAATTGCACTTTGCAATAAGATCACCAACTCATCTACTCTACAGCTAAGAATGCACAAGGGAAAACTAATTTTAATGAAAATATTGAACAATTTAATCTACAAGGAATCTTTAACTTGTAAAATTTGAGAAGTATCTTATAGAAGCATTGTTCTTGGGAAATTGCCTTAAAGAACTTGTCTCATTTGGCTTCACTGATCCTTATCTGTGTCTTAATTGTTTTGCTTTAAGTTGTAACATCTTTTTATTGTACAGAAGTTTGTCATGTTTCTATTTAATAATTTTTAGCAATAGAATTCTTCACACTGCAAAGCTCTTCTTCTGTAAAGTTTGACTGAAATTAAATGGGAAAGAGATTTTTTAAAAAACTCAGACTTATATGAAAGGGATGTCTAAAAACCATAAGCTGTTCAGCAAGTTGCTAAGCATTTGGTCCTGATCAATGTGTGATCACCTTTAACATGGTTAATATCTCAACAGTTGTCTTTTTTAACCCTACTTAAATAGTACAGATTTAATTCCAGAACATGCAAACTTGGCAAAATAGAGCTGAATATGCCATCAGGCTGTTCTATTGATCTTGTTGCAACTAGCTTCTGAAGTAAACAGATACCACGTAAATGGACAAGAGTATCCCTCTCAGAACATGGAACAGAGAATGGGAAAAAGCTTGTTCTGCTTCATGTGCTTCCTCTGTATCTCTGCCCAGCCTTTTAAGAGTCTTGTCCTGTCCCCAGTGACTGTAGACTGCCATGGTCTTCAAAATCTTCCAGAAAGAAGAGAAACAGCATGAGGTTTGGGCAGTGCACCAAATGAAAGTGCTATCAGTGGAGCTAGTAAAATGATCTTTTCATTTGACTTACCCTCTTGCAGCCATGGACAGAAGGGAAGAGAGGGTGAACCATGCCCAACATTGCTGCTCCTAGAGATGAAGCCACTAGGTTGAATTAAGAATTATTTTCTTAATGTACTGCCAATATTTCAACACTCTGAGACTGCATGACTAATGATAGTACTTGGACATGTGGCAGTGATGCTGAAAATGGAAATTGGCTGCTGGATATTTGCACTGGAGGATAGATCAATGGACTATGGTCAAAGGTGCTCTGTTCAGTGTGAAGAGATTTCTTCTGTGTCTTCCCAAAACAAAGATATCTTCCATTCCTTTTTGTGATGAAGTTTGTAGTTTTTTTTTTTCTTGTTGTTGTTTTGTTTTGTTTGTTTGTTTTATAAGGAGACTCAGTGTTTGTTAGTGGGGAAAAAAAAGACAACTAAAGGAAGATCAGAGAAGGTATTTAGTCATCGTGGAGATTATCAGTGAGTGCTCAGCTCAGTGTGGTTCGGTAAATATAAAAAGGATCCCCAGCTGCTTAAGGCAAGGTCTTGTGGCAATCAGTACTTGACAGAATAACTTCATGCCAAAGAAACAATACAGGTACAGTTTATCCTGCTTTGAAGCAGGAAAATTGGCTCTTCAGCTTGAAGGTCCAGAGTTCCATCCCTATGTACTTGCATTCATGGAGCTATTCTTACCCCCTTACAAATAAATGGAAAAAGATGAATGTTTAAGGGAGAATTTAATTTCTTCAGGCTTTATTGGGAATTAAAGTAGTCTTTTACATATTTGAAATTTTTATTGTGGTTTTTTTTGTCTTTGCTATAATGGCCATATAAAGAGAGGTTGCAGTCTTCTACTGAGAGGTAAAAACCCCACACCTCAAAACCCTCTTAATATCCTGAAAGATCCTATTTCCTTTTTCTTTATTCTTATGCCTATGAGATCCAAATCCATGTTTACAGAAGTGACTGGAAAGTTCTTTGTTGATTTTAATGCATGTTGCAAAAATGTTAGTCGTTTATTGTGAACTTTTCCACCCAGGTCACTGGTCAGTGCTCACTGGGTGGACTTGATGAGAATGAGGCACTTGCAAGCATAGCAAGGTGCTCTTTTAGAAGTACTTCATAGAGTTGAAAGCACAGCATCTCAAAAAAACTGCTCTAACCTGTGTTAGGGACTTTTAGGCAGTGAAGAATATAATTTAATTCCCTTTGAGACTTCTTTAGGAGGAATTGGCAGCCCATCTTGCTTTGGGAAGATATTTGGCTTGACAGTATATTGACTTTATAGTCTTTCTTTCTCACTCACTTTCAGTGAGACACATTTGCCACTGAATGCTCAACATAATGACAATCCTTAAGGCACCAGAATGAAGTTCCCAGAAAATATGTTTTCATTTTGCAATAAAGTCATATTGCTTTTTTGTTAAACATTTCAGTTAACATAAGCCAACTAACCCTTTTCTCTAAATGAAACATGTTCACAGAATTAATTTGTTAAAATACCAAAATATTTTTTGTTAAACTTGAAAATATGATAACACAATATACTGCTGTATCTTGATAATATACAAGGCAATAATCTGAATAGGTCAGAAAAATGTGTGCAAAATTGCATTTATCATGCTGAAAACCTTTCTGTATAAAATACGTGGTGCCTTAGAGTCATTGAAGCAAATGTTATTTAAATTAGCTTAAATTCCAGCACTCTGCCTTTTAGAATCAGGTTTAGTTAGCTTAAATGTGCTCCATCTAAAAGACAGACTCATAAATGTGCAAAGGTCCTTTTTTTTTCCTGCATAGTATCACTTTTAAAAATTAAGTTTAAAGATAGATACCTAAAATTGTTGCTTAACTCTATCTAGTCTTGCAGGTATTTAAATATTCACTAGGAAGTCTTTCTGAACTGCAATATGTCTGCCTATGGCTTTATTTAGAAGTGCTGAGCAGACGAGAGAGAGTCTTGCTTTGTGTACCAATTACCCACATTAAAATCGCAGAATATCTTAGTTTGGAAAGGACCCATGAGGATCATTGCTCCAACTCCCTGCTCCTCTCAGGTCTACCTAAGACTGAGCCATATGACTGAGAGTGCCATCTGGACACTCGGAGCCAAGGTTTGCCTTTCCTGGGTGAACTGTATGACTCCTCAGCTACAGCGTGCTTCTGAGCAGGGTGCAACACCTTGCAAAATACAGACACAAAGAATATCCCCCTGCCCTGCTCGCCCACTGCCACACAAAGCCTGATAGCTGTGGAGCTCTCCTGGGAATGTATGGTTAATATCTCAGGAGGGACATTTACAGCCTGCCTCCCAGCTCATGGAATGTTGTCACACATGCCACATGTGTGACTCTTCTATGTCTACTGGGCCTAGTAGTCTGTACATGCAAACATGACCCATATACAACTTGATTAATTCTACTGACTGAGATTTTTTTTCTTCTGTTTCTCTATTGCTATTTGAAAAGTGCTCCAGAAACTATCTCATCTGACAGGTAAGAACTTTCATAATACTTGTTCTGAGTGTATTCCTCAGCCATTACTTTTTGTCTTTTCGTGACTTTGCCTGTTAGTTTATACAGCCCTTCTGTCTCTAATATTTAACTTTGTGATGTGTTTACATACAGCAAACATATCTCCTCTTGGCTTCTTTTCTAAAGAGTCAGGAAGCCAAGTGTTCCTTTAGTCTTCCCAGTAAAACAGACTGTCCAAACTTATGATCATACTGGTTGCTTCCCCATCTACTTGCTCCAGACAGAGAGGGATTGCTCTTGAACATTGTGAAGGAGTAATTAAAAGAAAATTTTGCAATTATTTTGTGTAAAAGTCAGGAATACTTGCCAAAATATTTCACGTGTCACCTTCCTAAAATGGCTTTGCCTTTCCATGTGGGCACTTTGTAAAACTGATAATTAGTAATGTCAAATTTGTCTCCTTGCTTTCATTTGCATTTCAAAGATTTTCATTCATAGAATAAATTCATGTCATGCAAGTAATGTATATTCCTATATGTATAACCTTGCATTTTTGCATTACTTATTTTCACCATGATTCATTTCATAGCATTCTCAGGGGGTGCCACTGAGATTCTTTTTCTGGGATCTACCTCAACCAAATTTCAGAAGTACAATTTCAAATAAGAAAAGATGAAGCCTTCTTTAAACTATGCTGGATCTGATTTGTCAGTGTGTAATTCCTGTTCTGAGCTTTTATGAATGAGTCCAATTGAATTAGGGAAGCACAGATTTGAATGAGCTCATGAAGTAGACTGAAATAATGAGATTTTGCAGTTTTCCAGAATTAAATTCTGAGAGAGTGTTGTTTTAAGTTTAGATATGGTACTTAAAGGATAATTTTTGTTATTGCAGTGTAGGCTTAGGAAAAAATAAAAGGTGTTTTGATAACTATTTGTAACTTTACAAAAAATACTTAATCAGTTTCAAGTAATTTAATGAAGGTCAGAAGCCTGACTAGAGTATTCTGCATTAAATACAACATAGAGAATAGAAAGGTTGTGACATTATGAAAATTTCCTGTTTGCAATGATTTTGAGAAAGATGGTCTGGGTTGGAGATTGTTTGAGGAAATGACTGACCTTGGTGCTTATAAAAGAACATGCAATTGGTTAATCAAACAACAGTGTAAAAACCAAATTGCAATTAGAGTTCTCCGAAACGATACCACATTATTTCAACAAGGTAGCAATGGTCTAAAGATAAGACATTTGAAATCCTTTCCTGTCAAGAATTTTAACACAGCTCTCAGGACTGCAAAATGTCAGGCCATTCTGAAATGCTTCTGAAGTCCCCAAAGCTGCCTAGAGTCCTAGGAACCTGCCAAGCAGGTTCAGATGGAATCTAAGGGGAGCAGCTCCTTATTCTTCTCAGATACCAAGACTTTTTTTTATGAGAAGTTTACTGATGCAGCAATACAATCAGGTAACATAGGATGAATTTGTTGTCTGGTATTTTACTCTCAGATCACAAGTCAATTTTCCCACCAGTGTGTTTCTTCTGGCAGCCAGGAGGGCCAGCCCTGTCCTGGGGTGCATCAGGGGCAGCATTGCCAGCTGGTTGAGGTAGGGGATTGTCCTGCTGTGCTCTGCACTGAGGTGGCCTCACCTCTAATGCTGGGGACAGTTTGTGGCACCACAATGTATTTTTTTACAAGATTCTCAAGCAGCAGAGAAGGTGCCTCTGGAAATAAGCTGCTGTTTGGGTAACATACAAGGAGAACTCCCACTCCAGGAGCAATGAATACCAGCACCTGGTGTGCAGCTGGCAGCAGGAAGCAATTAGGCAAGACTTTCAATAACTTCATGGTAGGTAGAGCTAGGCAGAGAAACTAGAGCTTCACGAGTCAAGGAAATGCAGGTGTTATCTGTGGGGAGGATCACAACAGAGCTGGGAGTGTAAGAAAAGGAGCAGAGACAACATAAGAAAAATAACTGCAAAATGATCCCACCAATATATGTAAATAAAATCAGTTGAAGAAGATGATTGTTTAGAGTAAGTTCCTCAGAAATTTCCATGTATAAATTTCTCATAAAAAAAGAGTAATATTATATAACCAATTAAAATATACTTTTAAATGCTTCAGTTAATATAGTTTTACATTTCTGTACCTTAATCTCTAAAAGGAGTGAGCCTGTAAATATTAGAGTTCCACAATATTAACAGAAACTGTCAAGGGCTCTAAGAAAAGACTTCAGCAGTAAATATGATGTGAAAACAAAAATTCAAACTGATTACATCTGAGATACTTCTTACATAGCAGAACACATAGGTCAACACTGCCAACTTACTTATCATATCATCTTTATGTATCTAAATATTGTCTCTCCAAAGAAGAGAATTATTGATTTCCTTGATAGCAGAGGTGAAAACCTAATCCCACCAACACTGGTGACATCATACCTTGGCTTCTAAGGACCAACACTATTTTATGTGTCATCCTGATCAACAAGATCATAGAATTAAACCCCTGAAAGACTGGCATGATTAAATGGCTTTTATTCTACTCTTACAAGTGAAATCCAAGAACCTGCTGGATGATAGATACTCTGATATAGACTTTTTTCTTCCTATTAGAAAAAAATGTTTAAAACACTATAAAGGAAATTACCTATTTTCAGAAGGAATTAAAAATACCTTTTATCTGTTATAAGTGGTTGACTCTTTTTACCATTGTCTGTGTATAAATCCCTTGCATTACTTGGCACTGGAACAGGCTGCTCAAAGAAATTGTGGATGCTCCATCCCTGCAGGTGTTTGAGCCCGTGCTGGATGGAGCTCTGAGCAGCCTGGTCTTGTGGAAGGTGTCCCTTCCCACGATAAGGGGATTAGAGCTAGATGATCTTTAGGGTTGTTTCCAACCCAAACCATTCTGTGTTTCTATGATTACTGCTGTGTATAAATCCCTTGAATCTACACAAAATAATTTCGAAAAGCTTGTAATTTCAACACCTAAGATTAAATGTCAGCCTAAGACTTTCATAAATTTTTCAGGTTACTCTTCTTCTTTCATATGCATCTATAAATTTAATGATACAGGGCTAATGACATGTCCTAGAGAACAAATACTGCTGTCCTGTGTCAAACTGAATATCCATCTAGACCAACACTCTGTTTCTAATGATGACAAATATTGGATATACAGCAAAAAATTTTTTAAAAATCCAAGGAAGACAAAATCTCTCCCAGGTTTTCTGTCCCACATTATGCCAACCAAACATAGATGTTTTTAAAGCCAATATTGGGTTAAAAGCACAATGTTGACTAGCTATTGATGGCCCTGTCTCCTGTGAATTTTTCCTGTTCTTTCTGTAATTTGCTTTCAGCTCTCACAGGATTATGTGGCACTGTCCCACAATTGAATAATATTGTAGTAATAATCATTGTAATAATTACCTACAATTAATTGCTATGGTGTATTGTTTTATATATATATAGTATGTATATATATATATAGTATGTACATATATAATTATTATATATTGTAAATTGTTATTGCTAATTGTTATCATTAATATTTATAAACTGCTACTGTAATTTCCTATTCACTATCTTTATGCTATTTATGGTTCAATGATCAGAGTAATACATACTGCTGTAACTATTTATTTCTTACAAAACAGTTTTGCAAAACATCATCCATTATCCCTTTTCCAAGCTGAAAAATCGTCATTTGTTTATTCTCTTCTCATTTGGAGGGGTTCCAAACCCCTGGCCACCCCAGGCCTTTCCTACTTGTGCTTTCTGCTATGGTAAGGCAAACACCGTATATATTGTTCAAGGAGTGGCTACACGTTGTGTTTACATGCTGGCATTATTCTTATTTTTCTTCTCTCCTGATGCATATGTGTGATTTTTTTGTTTGTTTGTTTATTTTCCCTTTCTTCCTTTGCCAAACTAAGGATTCTCTTTCTCAGTTAGCCCTAATCTTAAAACCTGTAATATTTTTTTCTTTTTTTTTTCTTAAAAAGAATTTCTTGGAAGGAATTTATGTTCCTTATGTCACTCAGAATGAACTGCTTAATCCATTCTACCACTGCTTCTCCATCAGTGATAGATGAGAAGTCAGTTAGCACCATAAAAATTGTCTCTGCCTGTCTTTAGTATCAGACACAGGAGTCAGGCTCATAAAAAGAATGGGACCCCATTTTCTCTAATATTCTTTCCCTGTTAACTGTGATTTGGAGATCAAGAAACAAATTGTGTTTGTCTCAATATGTTTGGCACTCTGGGCCCATAAGCACATCAAGAAAAATAAAGATGTGTGTGATTTCTAGAAGGTTCAGTGAAACTGATCTGGAAATATAATACTGGAACGAAAGTATTCAATTTCTTAATGAAGCTTTGCATACAAGCAAAGTATTTACTTTAAGGTATTCCTTTTTCAACTTTATGCTCTGACTTGTCCAGAAATTGTCATGTTGATGTATGTTCTAAGTTTTACTAAGAGTGTGATGTGTTCCTTCCTGAAGCACATCAGTGAAAGTGTGAAACAATTCTGTGGGCTTTAAGGATGTATCCACAAAACTTTTCACATAACCAGTGTTCTGTTTTAGATAACTTTGAAAAAGCTGTAAGTGTAGTTTTATTAATTCTACTTTTGTTTTTGCTTTCTGCATGGAATAAACACAAACTTTAGTAATTTATTTAAAAATCAATATCATATGGAGAGCAAACTGCTTTTATGGCTTACTTTACAGTGTTATGGCTCACACAGTATTATTGCAGTAAATGCAGAAATGTTAGCACTGTTTAAATCAAAAGTGAACCTTAGAAGTTGCTTATAGACAGCAATCTCAGTGTTATAGAAAATAAAAACACATTGATAAAGTACTTGTCACCTAATAATTTTCTGCAGTTTGTTCAAAATTTGATTTAGAGGTGTTGGCTAGTAGATGGACAATACTTTCTTACTCTGCATGATTTTAGATTTTACACAAAAGCTGTTATTTATCAATACAGCTAGAAACAGTGATGTTGCCTACTGTTCATTAAAAATCATAATAATACCCATCTCCTTCAAGATTATTCCTTGTACCTATTGTGGTTTGCAGAATTGTTTTTTATTGTTTTGAGTCAAGGATCACAGAGTGCTTTCTAGGCTGACCAAGAGTAATGGCTAGGAGAGTGTCTCTCTGTAAAGGCAACATATTAATACCTAAATGTATTTACGTAACAGTCTTCCAACAAGTCATGTGGAATTCTATTAGATTGTGAGTAAAGGGTACGCCATAGATTTAATGCTTCAGTAACATACAGAATTTAGTGGACACAGGTCATCATTGATCCTTGCTGTGAGAGGAGTGGGAGGTAATAAAGAAAGGTGATCTTTTTCTGGGTATTGTCTGCACCTCTCTTTATTACGAGCACTTACTCCTCATAAGTTGAGGAATTTGGATTCAGCAGCCTCTCAATGCCTGCATACTTTGGCATGCTGAGATCTGACCAGAAAAAAGATAGGAAATTCTTCATTACACAGTAGTATCCTTTGAGGATATATGCCTTAGGCTTTGATTATCAAGGAGAACATTCCATGTTCTCCTAACACCTCTCCTCTTCCTTTAGTTCTGCTCACCACAGCAAATCCTCCCCTCTGTCCAAAGCCCAGCTGTATCCAGTCTGGCACAGGGCTGAAGGCAACAGTCTGCTGCAGTGACAATGTGTGCTGCAGAGCAGGGCAGTTGTTTGGCTGTGTGTTAACAGAGAACATAGTTCTGTCTTTCTCAGCACGCAGGTGAGGTGAGAATGGTGCTGCTCCTGTCCTGTTTGCTGCTGGCAGAACCAGGAGGAGCAGATATGTCGCTCAGGGTTCAGAGCCCCTTTCCACCATTTGGCTTGGTTACATCTGCACTGCCTTGTCAACTGCACATGTTAAGCCCCTCTGCAGAATTCACCAGAACTACCTGCAGCAGTCAGGCATTTACAGACCCTCTTGTTTATTGTGCTAGACATAGCTTGCAAAATGAAGTATGGAGCATTAATAAAAAAGATTGGGATTTACAAGGCATCATAATGGAGTTCAAGGTACAGCTATCACAGATGTTCAAAGTTATATTTAAAAAACAATAATTTTTGTAATATTCTTTTATGTCCATTTGTTTTAGTATGTCTAAATGAATAATGGAAATAATTTCCTTCAAATACATTATCTTCATGCCTCACTGTACTTAAACAGATGCATGATCTTAGCATGGGACTAGTTTTGTTCACCCTAAAGGGACGAAGTTCTTGCTTAGTTTTAAGCACATTTAAACATTTTTTTATGCAGGGGGTGATATTTAAAGAAAAAATATCAGCTTCTGTGCATAAAATAAATGTTAAAATATCATATAATGTATAATTTACTCCAACCAATTAGCAAGTAAAAAGATTCAGTATGAAAAAAAGGTGTATCATTAGACTGTGCATTTCTTACTGCAAGAAATTTTTAAAAAATGTGTTCAACTGTCTGGAGGTGTAATTTTATATTCCCAGGCAAGATTTTGTCCAGAGTATTGTTATGGGCTTGAGAAACTTCTTTCTTTGCAACTCGACTCAGAGATTTCTGCAACAGCATGAACGACTTGTAGTTAAGTAAAACACTTGTGAGTGTGTATCAAGAAGTCCAGTTATTCCCTTAGGAAATAGTTTCTTATTCTTCATATGGATAAAGTAGAATTAACATTCTGTGAGACTTAAATTTTGTGTATTGATATCTGGTAAAAAATGATACAATCAATGGATGAAAAAGAAATGGACATCTGAGGAGTCATAGAAGGATGCCAAGATCAAGGAATAGGAAGAAGCAAATAGTAAGAGAGCACGTGTAGCAGCATAGGTTTTGTAGTCTGCCAGTGACAGCACTTGACTTGAAATTGGGCATAGCTGAATTAGATTTTAAAGATCAGTTAGGTTTAGTGAGCTGTCATTTTGCACAATTCATTAACTAACTGATATTGGCATTTTGGCAAGTAATTAGTGCTGAATTTCAAATACAAGGGTTTAAGTATTAGGATTTCATTCTTATGGATATGATGGCATAGTTATGAAATGTTATCTCTGCTATTAATTCCTCTAAATCTGACATCAGAAAAAAATGTGTTTTATAGAAAATGCAGGCAGGGATGCATGCCACTTTGTATTTCTCACTCTTGTGTAATTCAGTTAAGTACTGAAAAAGGAGTTTTCAGAGAAGTCCCTGGACTGGGGTGGTGGCTTTTTGAAGACAATCCTGCTGCAGTGTTGTAAGTTCCATGGTAAAGAGCTGCCTCTGGTTGAAAAAGAAGAAAAGAGAGAACCAATTTTTAGAGATGCTGAATAGATTGGTAGTGAACATGAATTGATAATTAAAGTACCTCCTATTTAGAATTCTAAGTCTACCTCTTCAACACAATATTCCTATGGCAAAAATACTTTTGACTGCGTGAACAGGAATATGAGAGCATATTAAGTTTTGAGAAGTTAAGAAAGAAAAATAGTTAGAGAAACAGTTGTGTCTTCAAGGTCCTAATCCAGCAAAATTTGTACATAAATAATAAGCACTAAACAATTCCTTTATCTTCATCCAGTGCAGCCCTTCAGACTTTGAACAAGGCCATGATGTCAGTGAAATGTAAGCATGCATTCAGAATAAATATTTATGAAATAATTTCAAATATTCGGTAATGTCAATCCCAGATTATAAAACAGACTGACCATAACTATGACTACTGTCACTCAATTCCTCCAAGCACCCAACAAAGAGAAAAAAAAAATAAAGACAAAATTCACTTTTGTTATATTCTCGTTTACCTTTATAGTCTTGAACATCCCCTTTATTCACAGACCTTCTGAAACTTTATTCCCACAGATGTTAGACTGGAAACATGGAAGCAACTTGTCGTATCAAAGAGATGTAGTCCTTCTTAAAATGGCAGCTTTAAGTTTTCAGAGCAAGATATGGGAAGCAGGGGCAAAGGATCATCAAATTAAAACTTGCTGACCTGATGGCTGGCTCCTTATATCTTTTTTTAGGTTGAGGCTGAGGTTGCTTCACAGTCTTGAGCAGACTCTGCATAATCAATTGTTTTGTATTAATCTATTCAGTAATCACAGATGTTGCTAACTTTAGCAAGAAATAAAGTTTGTGGATCAAGTTTTTCTTTCCTGATGAAGCATAAAAATGATTAATAACTTTGAAAATCTTTTCTTTGCAGCACTTGTTTTAGTATTTAACAGAACTGTTGAATTTTAAACCTCAGGCAGCTCCTTCCTACATCTCCTAAATTGCTGTTGTTAGCTCAGGTACCTTTTGTTATTTCCTGCAACATATTTGCCAAAACAGCCTTATCTTGTTCTTGTATGATTATTTCAAAATCATCTAATGTGCCTTGAGTTAAGAAAATGAGAGATGTTCTTTCTGTGAAACAAATCATCCATGAAATGAGGTCAGCAGTCCTTATTCCTGTATCTCCTTTATATCCCTTAATAAATTTGTCATGTCATCATAACTCCCATTTAAATCAGAAAAAGAGGCAGAGGAGATAAGGAAGAGAGATTATTCTATAAATTTTGTGGTATTCTATTTGCTTCTTTCTCATGACTTTGCACCTACAACACTCTTGTTACCAGAGAAGACTTAATGCCCTTTCAGAATGCTGGGTCTGGTGGCTGACAGTCATCAGAGACTCTTTTTGGAGCTGCTCCACTAACATGTGCCTGTTCTTTATTTTTGGTAGAACATGGAGATTTTAAACACTGATTGGCTGAATATGACATGATTTGGGAGTAAAAACATGCATTCTTCCCTTTCAATGTCAGCATTTCAAATCTGGAATATCACAAGTCTAATTTCCCTTCCATCAAACATGGATAAAAGACCTAAGGTAAGGACAATAACCTGATGTTGAGAGGATGAATTTCTGGTATGTAAAATGACTGCCATAAACTTAGAGACTTTGCTAGGTCTGAGACAGACTGACTAGCCTATTAAAATCTCCAAGATTAAAAGTACATGTCCTTTGTCATAGTAAAAGTAAATAATTAAGTCCTTTGTGTCATGATTTGATTTTTAGATTTGAAGAGAACTTCTAAAAAGAGCGCCACTTTACCTGGATTAGTACCTATGGTGTCAATCTTCTGAAAGAACTCTAAACTATAATTGAAGTTTCTATCTTCTGTCCTTTACTACCTATTCCATAAGATATATTGAGAAAGATATATTTTCTTGTTTCAAAGTTCAGTTATTCTTACCTTGGTCAGATTGTTTTTCTTCTGCTTCATTCCCCTGCCCCCGACTCCAACTCATAATAGTTGTTATTATATTTCAGTCTCCTAAATTTATGTTCCACGCTGAGAGAAAATAATACTCTTGATTAAAAAGTAAACTACATGTAGTGTAATATTTAAAATAGTAGATTTCAGTTACCTTTGATTATGCTTCCTCAAGCGTATCTTTATCTACAAACAGTTTAAAATTCACAAAATGCACAAAAAATTTGTTTGACTGTCCTGGTATTCTTGTTACTCTATTGAATTGAACCTGTCTCATGGTTTATGCGTATTCTGTTTTCTGGCTGGAAAAGGGAAAGTTATTCTCATCTTTTATACTACATGCCAGTATAATGTAGATAATAAATCATGTAAAAGCTTCAAGCATTTCTTTCATGAAAAGCAAAAAAATTTTTCTGAAAAAAAAACCTACACCAAAGCAAGAGCAGAGAGAAATAATTAAACTATTTTTTATTACTTGTATATATTTTAAATCCAATTTATTTCAAAATCTGCATGTTACTAAATAACAAGCAGTGGTACTACATGACACATTAAGGATTTCAGGAATTCATTAAAATGATTTAAACTTTTCTTGGGTAAAAGTCAAAAGAACTGGCAAAATATCAGAGCTGAGAATAACACCCAGGCTATTGCTGTGCCAGTTGCTGCACTTGCTACAACAGACCTAAATGGGTTATTCTTAAGCCTCCAACATGAAAGTATATTTAGCATTTTTAAAATACTTTTCTTTCATTTTGAGGCAGTTTTGTAAGAAGTGCTATAGAATTCTAAGGCACAGAAAAATCTTTTAAATCATCAATGCTTGAACATAAGCAATGCAAGCCCGGTTTAAATTGTCTCGCAGACAAATGATACTTCCTGCTGAGCTGACCCATTCTATGACACTATTTAAGTGGATTTTCTTCCTGTTTATGATCTCTTATTTGTTCTGTTACACTTCAAAGCTGTGTTCTATAATTTCAGACAGCTCCTGGAACTTTCATCTTCAGGACCTTGTATGCTTTACTTAATTAAGTGATGTACAGGCTTTAAGATCTGGAGTTTGGACATAAAGGATTATATTAAATGACATAGAGATGATCTGATATAAGGTTCCATATGATGTGGTTAGTCCTATTTTGATCTCAATTAAATGCAGCTAAACAATGATCTGCCCCTAACTACCAAATGGAGATGACTTTTGTCTAATTCTATCCACATACAGGAGATTATTTTTTTATTAAAGCAGAAATTTTGCAGTAAACTATTTGAACTATATGCAGTCTAAATAGATAAAAAATGTACTTTGAATAAACAATAGGTTCTATATGCATATATTAAAATATATATGTAAAATAATACTACCATCATGGAGAAAGAAAAAAAGTGTAAAAATTTCTATTTTTCCACTTTCAAACCAAACCAGAAGCATGCTTGTTTGAAGAAAAAATCATAGGGACATAATATATAGAGAAAGAATCATCTACCTAATATATATATAGAGAGAGAGAAATAAATCATCTACCTAAATATATTTCTAATCCATTTCACATACTAAGATCACATAGATGCTCTTTTCAAGAGCTGCATTCGCATAAGGTGTATCACCTATCTGCCTGAATATGTTGATAAGACACACAGCAAATATTAACAGTGATGGATGGGAAGGAAAAGCTAAAATCTACCACGGTCTGTATGCTGGCTGAAAGTTCTGTAGTCTCAATCTGTGTGTCACCACTGAAATATATATATTTCCTCTGATAATTGGCCCTAAAATGTTAAATGTGAATGTAACCTGTGTGTGTTAGAGACTATTGTGAACCTACTCAAAAGATGGTTTTCAGAATCTCCCTTAGTAGTTTGGAAGATCATTTTAAAGTAAGAGTGGTAACACTACCTGGAAATAGAAATTCTTACCCAGTGTGATATTAATATCTGTTGGCACTAATTTATATACTGAATTTGATTGAAAAGTAAGGAAAATGCTGAATTAATAAAAAATGCAATTAGGAAATGTTAAAATACAGCTAAGCACCGAGTTGCAACATAAAAATGAAGACTATATGTTAGCATTAAGGAGATTTATTTTCTCTTGTCAAAAATCATCAGAACAACGTACTCAGCTGGCTTTGATGTGAAACTGAATCTCTCCATATTGTCTTGTAGGAACCGAGGACCAAGTGGCTCATGATGTGGGCTGCCCTCCTCAGCTGGATTGCCTGTAAGTTTGCAATGGGTAAAAATTTCTCACTCTAGGTATGAAAGACTCTTGGGCACACAGGGTGACTCTTGGGGATGGTGTTGTGAGGGCTGGGAGTTGGTGATCCTTGTGGGTCTCTTCCAACTCAGTTTGTTCTGTGATTCTGTGAAAATCAGCCCAAAGGCTTGACATAAAATTCCTTCCCTACACAGACCACACTTGTATAACTTGGGCAAAAGGATGCCTCCTTTCTGATTCTGATCATGTTGAAGTATGTATAGTAAAGTTAGTTAACATCTCATGCTTGTCAAGAACAGTACAATTTTAGTACATACTTGGTACCCAGGGAACCTTAAAAAAAAAAAGAAAAAAAGGAAAATATAAGGATTGTCCTTCAGATTAATAAGAAGGCTGGTGTTCTTTTAAGGATCAAAAATTGATACATGCTATATTTTGGCACTATAAAATTTCAGTGTATGCATCCAGTTCTGTCTGCCTGTGATCCTGAATTCCTTGTGTGAGTCAAATTTTAATTTAACCACCAAGCAGTTACTTGTCAAGCCCTGTAAAGTTCACCCGGTCCCTAAAAAATTCTTTAGATTCTTGAGTTGTAAAAGTACTTCAGAGACATAATTTCTTCTCTCTCCTTCTTCATTATTTCATCCTTTGGATGGGGCAAGTAATGACTGGTTAGTTAATATCCACAAAATGTTTGGCATGTATAACAAGTTGATTTGCCAGGCTTTGTTTAGGCAGCAGATTGAATGATAAGGTTAATTCATGTAAGCTACCCTGCTGGAGACTAAGTGTAACCTCTTATATGCTGACATTTATGTAGGGGAAAAAGACATGTGGAAAGAATACAACTGCCTTCTCCAACAGAAAGCTATTTATTCCCCTATTGTATGCAAAATATTAGAAGACAGGAGGATGAGGCTGAGGAAAAAAATTGTCAGCCAGTTAGGGAAGGTGAATGAAAGCTAAAAAGAATCAGTGGGAAAAGAAACATTATATTTTAAATTCAATCCAGCATCTGTTCCTGTTGAAACTGGTTAGGGCTCTGGAAGAAGTTGCTGGCTGGGCACTGGCAACTCTAACTATCCCAGCATTACCAGAGGACTATTCTCTCATGGGTACATCTGCTTAGATCAAGAGGTTGAAAGGGGCTCAATTTGTAACCAGTGTGTTGGAAAGTCAGGTTCAAAAAGATTTCCTCTCTGTGTGTGCATGTGTGTGTATGGAACAAGACAGGAAAATTTTTTTTCAGTATATAGTGAAAGGAAGATGATTAATGATTTAGGATTCTTTTCACACTGCAGTAAAAATTAATTAAAGATGTGCTGCCTTTAAGCAATTCTATGCTTACAGTGATAAATATGGAAATGTGCTGCATTTTGCAGAATAAAACCCACTGTCTTTACAACACACAGAAATGAATTGTATCCACATCCTCTTTTATGTAAACACTGTGAAATTCAATTGTTAAGGGTTCAGCTGAATGTCTCTCCATGATTAAAGAAAAGCAATACTCATAGTAGCATCTTCAATAGCAAATACTTTTTCTCACTTAAGAAAGAATTGGAAAGAAAAGATTTTTGTCTTCTGTGGACATAAGGGCAAGTGAGGGGAAGAGGCAGGATCAATAAATGCTTTCAGTAGCTAAATATATTACAATTATGCTGAATGGGGGGAGAAATATTTTTGGTATTGTTTATTAAACTGAATTGTGTTAGATGTGAGCTCCGAATCTATTATCACAAATAGGTCCCCAATCCCTTACCCCTTCTATTCTTACAAAATGAAGCACCAGAGTAATATTCCTTTCTATTGACACTGAGACATAATTCCTCTTTTCAAATCCCAATGGCTGTCTCTCTATTACTATATTAAATAAAACCTCTTGTTCTCAAACTTCCACATAACTTTGAACATAACTGCAGCTTTCTTTTCCTCTAGTCCATTTCCTTTTTCCTTCCTATAGTTGCCATTTTGAGGGTGTTGGGAGCAGTCCTGGTCTTTTCTGCTTCCTCCCTGCCTCCTGCACAGCAGCTGCACAAGCCTGTCCTACAACCTGTCTAGGACAGTCACAGCAGCTCTTATCTTCTCTGCCTCTGACTAGCCTCTTAGATCAACCTCTGCAATGCTGCCAGAAGGGACTTGTTCAAAAAGTGCCTTTCATTTGCTTTCTGCTTGCTCACCTGTCCTTCAGGCTTGTAAAGCCTGCTGCCGCTTACAGTGGTGATAAAGCAAACCAAGGTTAGAAAAAAGTATTTAGCAAATCCTATTCATTAGGAACCTGTGTGTGGTCTAGCTATTCTTATAGAAAAATGCTTTAATACTGCTACTGATTTACTGTTAAGTGAGTATGTGCAGGTCTCTGTATGGCACATCAACTAGAGAATTTAATTGGTTAAATGAGAATAGAAATATTCTCAGGAATATTTCTTGTTCCCTTTGGAATCTGGATAAAGGGAAAAAACTGAAACTAAGAAACTGAGAGCTAAGCTTGTAACTGCTTTCCAGAGAGCAAGCAGAATTATTTGCAGACCTTGAAGTAGCAGCAGTGGGTGGGCAGTTTCCTCTGTGCCCCCCTTCAGCCATGTCTGTGTTTCCTCTTTTGAAAGAATTATCCTTATGTCCTGACCAGTGTATGAAAAGAGACTTGCACATCAGTGCCAAGACACTGTAACTACATTGGTATCAGTGGGATTACAAACTGAAGGGTCATCCCAATCTGTCCATTTAGCAATTAAGACATAGTTAAGATGCAGAGGGAAGGATATACTGGTTTCATGAAAATTCAGCTAAACACAGATATATTTTTTGGCATGAAATAAAATTTTCTTGTAATATGGGTAAAGATAATATAGAACTAAAAGTTCTAGAAAACTGACAGATGACTTTTTAGCACCTCTGAGGATGAATGTTTTGATGTAGGCGTAATGTGCTAATGAATTAGCCTTTCAAGTACAAACGGAGCAAATATGCCTCATTCTAGTCCTAGAGCATGAAAAGTGTTTGCTCAAACCTAAAAATGATCACATGCTTCAGCAAACTATGACATGAGTGGAAATTTCCACTTGGTCAATAGCAAGTAGGTTCTTTTGGTACAGGCTTTAGAAGTGCAGTAAGTAAAATTCATGTAATCTTGTGTAGTTTAGGATAATATTTTACCTATGTTTTAATCAGTGTTGTTGAGGCTTGGATAGAAAAATTAAGTAAGCTAGGAAGAGATGAAAACATGAGTGCTCTGAACTAGGTTACAGGAGGCATATTACCAAACATATTTGAGAAGGTGTGTGCCCTTGGGATACATTTCTGCTTGCCAGCAGATTTTCCCTCTTCTCTTGTAGTGGAACCTGGTCTGTCCTTGAAAAATCCTCTTAAAAATCTTAGAAGTCAAGTAAAGCCCAGTGGGTGAAGACTTCAAATCTGCTTAATTCTGCAGACAGAAATATTTAAATAAAAAGAGGAAAGATTTTCTGACCACAACTGAAAAAAAGCTGGGAATGTAGGTTGCCACAAATCCATTTTCAGTGAGGAAGGTTAGAGATGCTTGCTCCAGCAGCCACTGTCCTCCATTAGTGCCTGTAGCTACGCCAGCCTTTGGGCCATGTTTTAACTAGAGGCTTTTCTATGCCTGCTCTGTAGTTTGCAGTCCATTTAGTTCTGTCTGTGCCTTTGCAAGGTCCTGATGGAAACCAGAGCACTAGAATGATGTATATTAAAAAACAAACTCCTCTTAAAAAGGGAGAAGAAGTGAGAGGCGTTATTGGATATAACTGTTTACTCTGGCAAGGGAACTGTGAATTGTCTTAAATGGCCAGCAGCAGCTCAGCCTCTCTAAGTCAGGGGAGTGAGGGAGTATTTGTACTTACAGGCAGTAATTACAGCTGCTGCTCATTCCCTACTCTAGAGAAATTAAGCTGCTCCAGATTTGAGCAGTACAAAGTGCTGTGTCTCAGTGTCTGTTGACTTTTATTTTTCTTCCTTCCCTCCTGCAGCACCTCCCTCCTTTGTGCTGCGTCAGCGCAAGTCTTTGTTCATGTTAGGTGGATTGGGAATTAGGGAATTAATCTGACTTTAAAAAAACACAGCAAACCCGATTACTTCTATGCCTAAAACCCCTCTGATGTGAGTAATGAGGACTAAGTGTACAGAATGAAATTACTGTAGGATCCCTTTTGGTACTGGAAAAACTTGGGCTTCTTATGTGTGCCTAACAGACAGCCTTATTCTGTGCTCACAGAGATAATGGAGTCACTGAAAAGGTGGTGTAAGAAAGCATGACTATCCATCAATTCCATCCTTTCTAGCAGGCAGGCTGTCACAAAACATTAATAAAATCTCATTGTTACTCAGCTTTAAACCTTCAACATCAGCAGTGCTGTGCGATAACTAAGTACAAATCTTATTAGGAAAAAAGCATTACCTTTTAGATTTTCCCCTAAAGAAGAAATATCTCACTGTTGTATTCATTGCTAAATAGAAACACTATTATTTCAGTAAACAGTTTATAAACATTAAAAGAAACTGAGTGAGATTTATGGGATTTAAACCTTAGTTTCATTATTTGTTAACAGGCTTTAGCTCCTACATGGTACTTCAGACATCCCTCTTGAATACACTTTTCTGCAGTTTTGTGTCTTGAAAGACTGAAAAAAAAAAATCTTTCTTACCTGAGCTGGATTTTCTCAGAAAATCAGCAAGAAGACCTGATGTCAATTACAGGTTTAAGCAGCTGTACAAACATCACTGAATATGCAAAAATGCATCTTCAATGAATACTTTCTAGTTAGATTATTATTTCTCTCATGAATATTTCAGTTATAAAGTTTTTTTAAAATTGACTTTAATTAAGAGACCTGCTAAGAAAAAATTGGTTATGGCTTAATTTCCCTTTGACTGGCCTTATCATGCATTGCATTCAGCAAAAAATGATTGTATGATGTATGATTGTATGATTTTTATGACAAAGTATGATGTTTGCCAGTGCCAGTTAGAGACAATACATATACAAATGCTTATGGGCTGAAAGGTTAATACATCATACATTGTGCCTTTGCAGTGTCAAGCAAAATTTGCAACTGGCTTCTTTATATTTACAACAAAATATTTATCTTTTCCATGGACAGGAATACCCACAAATGTTTATTGATTTTATTGGCAGATGAACAACTTATTTTTAAAATGCATGATCCTTATATATCATCTGTTATTTTTCACTTTATCACATTATTTTAATATTTTACTCTTTATGGGGATGGGATAAGAGAAGTAAATTATAATTTGATTGAATAAATGTCATGCAAGAAGTTTCATAGAAAAGCAATCTTGCAAAGAAATGCTCTAGCAGGGGGTTAGTGTGCTGTGTCCTCTGAGAGCTATTTGGTAGTTGTTTTAGGATGCACAGGAGTATCTCTGTAGAGGTAAAGATGACAAATTCACTGACCTCTATGCTCTAAAGATGAAGGCTTGAATATCATGATAAAAAGGAATGTTTAGTGGCAAGGAACAGGAAAGAAAGGAAGATTACACTTTTCTGAGAAGCTGAAATTCAGAGGCTGATAAGATCTGAATGTTGCGAAGGCTGTAAAATCACTGGGGATATGGGAGAATGAAGTATATTTTAGTAGCTGCCAAACCTGTGGTGTAGCTAGATCAGTGTATAAACTAAATTGAAACAATGCCACAGCAATGCCCTGTCAAAATTCCACCATCAAGCAAAAATGCTGTACTAAATGAGGCAAAAATGAAGCAGATTAGAAGCCTTCAACAGCTTCTGAGCCAGCTGGTGGCATTACCAGGATGGAGGTTTGCACAACGTCTAGCCAGCCATTCATATCAGCCATTGCTTTGCAGAGATAGTCTTACTTTTTTACTCATATTATAACTACACAGACAAAGCTGCACTTTCAGCCAATGAGCAAAGAATGTATCAATAGAAAATTAATAGTGGACTTCTGCATGGTTCAGCAAGGTGATTACAAACTGGATTTTTTGTCTGTACTTTTTCAAGTGTGGAAAAAAAATCTTGGATAGAATGATTACAGTCAAGAGAAACCAATTAAACAGATTTGTGTCCCCTGGAATGTCTCAAGTGTATTAATCTCTATGTAAATTCTGTTTTCAAGTAGTCAGAAAAAGCCTCTTTACAGCCATTCCTTCCTAAAAAATGGTAAATAAAAAGTGGAGGCTGTTAGTAGATTCATGTTTGAGATATTTTTCAGCATTCAAACATAATCAAATATTCTAAGAAAAAGAAGATAGTCTATGAAAATGTAAAATGAAGTGATAACCCATCTTTTTCCCCTGCTGCTGAGTCTTTTGTCTGGTGTATTATCTGTGGCTGTAGTGTTCTTAAAACAAAACAAGGATTCAGAACATTGATTCAGAACCTGTAGTATTAAGGTTGTGAAGTCAAGCACTCAGAAGATAAGAAGTGCCATTTTAGGTTCCCATCTGCATCTTATTTTGTCCCTACCTAGCTGTTTATGTTGCTAGCTATTTTTTGACAAATGTACAAATTCTGTTTCTTGTTACATTATTTTGGCATATTTAAGCACCTCTGGTTTTTTAACTTTGACTACCCAGCCAAATGATTTAAAAGTCCTTATTTCTGTAAAAATATTCCTGATGCACTGGCAGGATATTTGTAAATTAGTAGCATGTCCTGGAATCACTTTCGCAACTGTATCAGGTCTTCCTGTTGCTGAGCAAGATGCCATTGCAGGTCTGTCTTTACTGACATAATCCCTTCTAGGGTACCTGAGCCGCCTCCTTCATCCCTGCCCTACCTATCATTCATGCTTGTTTTATCCAAGGTGTATTAACCACACTCAAAGTGCAGCCTTTCTATAATGCAGGGTCTTTTCAGGCTGCTCTGTACTTTATGCAGTAGCAAAGGGTGTTTGAGAAAGGGCTGGAGTTTAAGGGTTTTATGTGTGGTAGAGATGGTGCTGACTGCATTGTACCCTGTGAAGCTGAGAGATGTGCCAATGAAAGGAGCAGGGTTAGGGTGAGAGAAGAATGTAAACGTCACCATTTCTGCAAGTGTGGCAGAACTGCAGGGCAGGGCAATCTGGATGGCAACAAGGACAGAACAAAAGACTTCAGGTTTTATGGGTCACCAAACTATGAGGGAGGTGGGGAGTGTAACAACATGCTTCACTGTTACACTGACACAGTCCCAGCAAATAACTTCTTTTTAGTGTTCTTCTTATGCTGCAATCTGTTGGCAAAATACAGCTCTCCTCCACTCTAAAATTTTCTCTTACAGTAACATATATGGTTCGTGAACTTTTATGCTGTTATCTGAACAAAGACATAGATACAGAGAATTATCAAGTTTAAACTGAATTGTCAAGGTGAACAGACTTTACCTACAAGATGTTTCTTGCTTGGTATTCCTGACCATTAACCTGAGAAATTTGGGTCCTTGACTCTGGCTGACACAGAGCATAGGGTAACTTTAAGGTTGGCCCTAATTATTGGTGCAAGTGTAATCTACATGCTCAAAAAGGTGGATAATGTTTTCTGTGGTTCCTATATTGTATTACAACGAACCTCAAACTCAAAATCTGAATGCACTTAAATTTCAGTGAAGAAAATGGGCAAAAATGTGTCATGTCACTAGAGAACTATGGGTTTGAGCTCAGAAAACTCCAAGGTTTGTGAAGTTTCTTGGAGAAAAGAACAACTGAAAGTACTTCAGGACAACAGAAAACAAGAACTGCTTAGAAACTACTTATAGAAATAGCTCAAATGAAACACACAGTTCCCTGAAAGTTCAGTGAGTCTGGTTAACCCATTGTCTTTGAATAATTTTAGAGAAATAAATGTGTTTCCCAGTGTTACCCAGGCAATTAGTAGTTAAACTACTGAAGACAGAGAATTGTACAGGAATGATACGGAAGTGAGGGATCAGCTAATGCAGAGATGATAATGGATTTTGTTAAAGGGGAAATAATAATGAAATTCCTCCAAGAACAGTCTTGCAACTGATGTAATGTAAAATTTTTATTAATAGTCTCAACATAAATTTGAATTTGAGTGCAGAGAAAATTCTCAAATGACTCGTCTATGGGGCATGGGTGAGTTTTACTCTGGGGTAGTCATAGGTGCCTAAACCAGTAGGTTAGAGAAAGGAGTAGAGAGAAAAAGTCATCTCCTGAGGTTGGCTCCTGGCACCTGGGTAAGCTTCCTGCTCTGAATTGCTCTTTTAAGTATGGAGAAGGAGTCGGGATGCAGCAGGAGGCCTATCTGCTTGCTGTGGGGAGTAATGACACTGTTTATTACACACGGTTGATAACCCCACATTCAGGCCTGTTCTAGTTCTTGTTCACAACGTTAAAACAGGACTTGAACATTGACGTGAAACCTGCAAACCCCCTCTGGAGACTCTACTTGAGTCCATAGATAATTTAAATGTACATGAAAGGACTTGCCTAAAGCCAGTGTATTTCAAGTACTCTACTTCTACATCTTTAAACGACGCTTTTGCAGTAAGTTTCCCTTTGTTGTCACAAAATACATTTGTAGGACAGTATCTAATGTTCAATCTCACCAACACTCACCTGCTGCTTGACAGGGTGCCGTGTACCTGCTTAAGCACTAAACCTTTCCCCCACAAATTAACCAAATTAAAGAGATACTGCTCTCAGCTTCTCAACTTTGATGCTCGTTTTTCAAAACTTGTGTTCTTTAAAAAAAGCCCAAACCAACTGCCCTCCCCCAATTATTAAAAATCTTGCTGAAAATCAATAATAAAATACTTGTGGCAATACAAAAGACATTGAGGATTAATAAAAGCTTGCTGCAATTGTTTTGTCTCTTCCTGTATTTGTTTGTAACTACTTCTCCAGCTCCTGGCTGCTCCCCATGTCACTGCCTGTACCCTCCATGGCTGAGTGTGCGGGGCAGGAGTCAGTGTGGGGAGGATGGTTTCATTTTGGTTTCTTTCTGCCTGGGTCATTTCTGTGGTTTGGATTACATTTTGTGGCCACATGTGGCAGTACAATTTGCAATTCAGTTTAAGAAAGGCGGCAGAATGTCCCAAATTTTCTATGCTTTCTGAAGTTTAGCACACATTGTGACAGTTGCACTAGTCTTTCCTTGTACCTGTTTCCCTGTGGCCAGACTTGACAATGCAGACTGTCCCCATTGATATGTACCACTGGTCTCATTGATCAACCATTGTAAAATACCCAGATTTCTCACTCTTAAGGGAGTCAACTTAAGCCACTAGTGCAGGTTGGAAGACAAAATATTGGTTTGGCTGTTCTATAAATTGTTCCATGCTAGGTATGTAGAGCAAGCACCATTGTAGATGGAGGCCTGATCACGTTTTCTAAAAGAAAGTGGAGAAAAATATAGACTCAGTAGGAAATACCTATATTTTAGCATGAGACTAAATTGGTTTCTTTAGATTGTAGAGCAGGGACTGGGAGCGAGCGAATATTCCTCGTAAATAGTGCATGTTTTTGGCAACAAAGAATGAGACACACTGTTTATCTTTAAAATAAGAAAAGAAAGAAAAAAAAATGCATTAGGGCCTAAGAGATATGTACTGTAAGGTAGTGAGGTGTGGAAGAGAATTCCAGCAAAAACGGTGACGTTAGGAAATGTAACAAATTCTAATCTGAAGATTGATTGGTTTATGAAAAGCATGATTTTGTAGCTGTTATGATACACATTATTTTCTTGCCTTATTACTTTCTTGAAAGTGCTCTAACTCACTGATTAGGGTTTAGGCATATTGTAGTTTCCTAAATTATCATTATTTATTATGGACAAAAGCATTTACTACATTAGATGATGTTAACCACTTAAAAAACCAATAAGAACGTGCACTTTCATTTGACTGCTAAATTTTGAAGTTTGACCCTGATCCTGCAAGAATTTGTGTGAACTTAGAGAAATGCAAGTAGCTATAATTGTTGCAATGGGAATAAACTCAGCATGTTGTGAAGTACATATGGGTTGCAAGGAAATGTGCTATCACCACCTATATTCAAATAAGATCTCATAAGACTGTGTGCTGTTAGCTGATAGAATACTATCCAGCTATTCATTTTACAGAATAACATTCCCAGCAGCTGTCACCATATTAGGGTCTTGAGCTATTCAGTCTGAGCGAGTGTAGCGATTTGGCAGGAATCACAAATGAGCAGCAGTCGTTGATTTGCTGTGTGGAATATGAATGGCAGAGCACTTTGAGGGTTAACCCTGAAATGCTGCAGATAATTTGAGAAGGATTTTTAAAAAAATATTTGAACTAGAGATTTCTTCAAAACAATAGATTCTGAAATAGGAATTGCATAGATAAATTATGCATTCAAGTCGAAAGATCTCACATCATATAGGAATGTTTTGTCTCTTAGAAGAGTGTGCTGAAAGGGAGATGTCAGAAAATGGAGCAGTCAGAACAATCCATATTTTCAGATCTAGTTTAGTATTGCTGCAACCCTGCCCTAATTATTTAAAACTAGACTACAATGAGAGTGTCTGCCAGTCCCTCTATTTACACCACATTTAGGTTTTCTGTGGAGACAGTACAAAAAGTTGCCACAATGTTCTGTGACTTAGATGCTTGTTTTAGGATAGGTATGTAATCACCAAATTAATTTTGAAGCAAGCTATTGTAAAATCAGCCAAATAAAACCACCTGAAAAATCTGGAAAAGTCTGATTCTTAAGGTGAAATGATCCCAAATCCATCACCATGCTGCTGCCAGTAAGCTACTATTAGCACATGCTTTGGCATATGCCTTTCTGAATTTGCAGATGTTGCTAATGCTTCAGAGGTTTTGGGGAGTAGAATGCATAAATAGCAGTTATTGCTATGGCCATTAACTTCTAGGTTTGGAAAGTCTTTTACATTATGATTGAGAACTTTTTTCCAGATGACAGCCAGAGGCAGTAAAAGACAGATAGAATCTTTAGCAAGATAGCACCCACGCATAATTGTATGAAAAATTATGATGACAAAGTTGGACTGTGGATCTCTAATGCACTGTACTGAAATAAAATTCATTTCCATACAGTTCATGCAGGATACTGCTGTTTGTAGTAACCATCTTTGCAAAGCACAATATTCTATCCCTGCATCAGGAGACACTCTTTTTCTGCATGAGTTTTTATTTTTAAGTTGTTTTTCCTCATAACCTAATCTGGTTTTGAGATATTAACATAGTTAGCAGAAGGGAACAATATGGATTTAATACAGCTTCAATTAACAGTTTGTTAAGAACTACATCAGTTCTTTGGCATATTTCTGGACAAGTCCTGACACCAGAACTTACATAAAGATAATTTAAAATGGATTATTTTACATCATTATATTTTTGAGCCATAATTTTAAAATCTGAAATAAATTCATAGCAATTTTGCCACAAAGAGTAAATGGGAAAAAGAGTAACTCTTTTTGAATGGCAGGCTCTTGTAATCCAGAACAGGAACAACATAGCTAGTGTTACTAGCTATCAATCAGCCTGAGCTGATTGAGGGAAGACATTTTGTTCAACTAGCCTTGCTGATTAAAGGCACATTTTCAGTCCACCCTCTAGATGCAAGCTGAAGCAGATGAGAGTGGTAATCATCATAGAATCATAAAATAGTTTGGGTTGAAAGCAACTTTAAAAGCCATCTAGTTTCAACCTACCTGCCATGAGCAGGGAGATCTTCCACAGGACCAGGTTGCTCAAAGCCCCATCCAAACCAGCCTTGAATATCTTGAGGGATGGAGCATCCACAACTTCTCTGGGCAACCAGTTCCAGTGCCTCACCACTTCCACAGTGAAGAATCTCCTCCTAATATTTAATCTAAATCTACCCATTTTCAGTTTAAAAGCATCACCCCTTCTCCTATAACTACGTGCAATTTAGTTATACAGCATAAAGGGTTGAAAGTCCCTCTCTGGGTTTCTTGTAGGTTCCCTTTAGGAGTCTGAATCCTCACAATGAAAAGAGATTGCTAGTTTCTCTTATTGGGAGATGCTAAAGCAGAAATGCCCAATGTAATTCCTTGTACCACTTCATTAGCAAAGAATATACGATGCATCACATTTGCTTAACACTACTTTACTTTACATTTGCTTTACCTACTACTAGTAAGTAAAACTGAGCAAGTCCTCTCAAGTCTCACTAATTGCTACAGAGTCTAGATCTTTCTATTATTTCTTAAGACCTTAGGTGTTTTTTTCTTTTTTGGATGCTGCTGAATCTGTATCATCTCTGGTTTTCTATTCCTTTCTGTGAACCTCTTAAACTCTATCTCCTATTTCCTTTCCCTGTCAGGGGCTGGCAAGCCCACCAGACAAGAGGTGATCCTTATCTTTCAGATCTTGAAGTTCTTGTCTGCCACATCACCTGTTTCTTCTTCCTTTGTGCCTGCATATATTTTAAATTGCCTAACTAATCAATATGATTATTAGATTAGATTAGATTGCCCCAAAATATTCTTTGTTGCAGTATTAGTTTGTTGTTGTTATTTCTTCTCCATCCAGGTTATCTTTGTACCCACACTAGCTCTGAAATTAACTTTTACATAAAGGCTGCCTCAGCCTTCTGGAAATGTCTGAATTTCTTTTTTGAATAGAGGTTTGAATGTGGCCTCATCTTTAAGACTCCCCAGAAGAAAGGAGAATATCCATACCTTTCTTCTGGCACCTATCCTCAGGTACCAGAACATATCTTTTTTCTGATATGATGCAAGAGGAAGTATT
Organism: Ploceus nigricollis; assembly: GCA_013399945.1. NCBI lineage: Eukaryota > Metazoa > Chordata > Aves > Passeriformes > Ploceidae > Ploceus > Ploceus nigricollis. The sequence goes on along the minus strand of VXBC01008766.1, from coordinate 292,007 downwards.
TGCTTGGCAGATTTCATGGGTTTGACAAACCAAAATGTGTGTGTCCTTTAAGTAATATACCTTGCCTAGTAAGGCCAAATAGGTATCTGTTGCTATAATTACTTTCCTGACATTTTCTAGTAAGCAAAGCAAAATATGAGGTGTATCATAAATAAAGAGATACTTTAATAAGTACTCAAGACTTGAAACAACCACAGTTGGTAAAAAGGTATGGTGTGGTGTGAAGTGGTATGAGGAGATGGGCTTCCAGTGCAAATTTGAAAAAAATTTGGCCTGAAAGCTACTCTGTGGACTAACTGTTACAGAGGAGTGATAGATGATAACCTATCCCTACCCTTCCCAGAAACACTACTTCTGACACCATAAATGATATTAGACCCTTTTCTTTCCAGAATGTAGAATTGGATTATACATCTTTATTGCTTCCTGCTGTCTCTTTTCTTTACCCCAGTAATGCACAGACATAACGTAGACCTTTTTTATTTCTGTAATAAGAGGACAATTTATTATTCTCTAGTAGAATTTAGGATAAAAAGACCCAAGGAAAATATCTCTTTGTTATACCTGTAATATAATTAGAAACAATACAGAAAGAATTACATAGTAGGTTGGCTGACAAGCATATGATAATAAATCAAAAATGCAAATGAAAAATCAATGTATGCACAAAAAGGAAAGATGTCACAGATTTCTGGCCAAGAAACAGAAAAAGTTTGGGAGTTACTGTGTGAAAAATCTGTCAGTTCCTCAGTGTAGTGCAGTTGTAGTGCTGAAGAAAAACATGTTTCTTGGATTGTACTGTTAGGAGCACAAAATCAGTGATGGATATTCTATCCAAAATTGTCGCTACACCTCACCTTAAATACTGGTATAATGCAACTTTGCAATGTATGCCACTGACTTTCAGAGCTTAAAATGGTAAAAAAAGAAAAATCCCTTAGATTGTAAGCATCTAAACAGAAGAAAAGTTTAAATTAGATTTATTATAATTGAAAAATGAAAAAGATTCACTGGAATTTACTGAAATTTTCATAATTGTGGCAGTAGTTAGTGAATATAAGACTCAGTGTCATTACTGAGAGATAATTATACAAAAAATACCACAATATATAATTTGCTAAACCATTGGAAGCAAGCAAAAAGTAATAAAAATAGGTTCAGACACATGATAGGTAGCATAATGTTATATACTAAGGATAGCTGCTGAAAGAACCAAAAATAATGAGAGCACGGAGCACAGTCTGTGGTAGTAAAGACAGCTTCAGATTGTGCTTCTGCATTACCCTTTACAGAGAGCAGCAATCAGCTGGGAGGCTGGTCTGTAAAATGAATGATGTGAGATAAGGATTTTTTTTTTCCTAGAGCCTTTTTTTACTGATCCAATGGAGGTGGAAATTTGCAAATGGGGAAAGGCAGCGAGAAGTAGTGAATAGAACAGGAGAGCAGTGGGGTAAAGCTGGTGCACAAGTTTCAGAAAGAAGGAGATAGATTTCTGCACTGGTAAGGCAGTGAGGGTTAAAAGGAAAAGGAAAGGGAAAGTTGACAATCATTGTCAGCATCAGGAAACATTTTATTTAGTATTTATTTGGCTTTAAGTAACAATTTTAAATTATTTCTCTGATAACACTGATTTTATGTGTGTGTCTCATCATCATATTAACTGCATTTTAAAAACAATAAATTTGTTTATCATGTTGATGTGACTTTGATATGGGAATTTTGCCTACAAGGGTGAAAAAATATTGCTTACATTTGCATAGGAAGTCTGAGTCAAGGCAGAAATGGTAAACAGCCTCATCTCACCACTGAGCAGGGTGTGCAGGTTGCTCGTAATCCATCTCTAGAACAGATTTTTGTTCATGTCTATTTGAGTTTTAAATGTCATGCTCCCGAAAGCAGGGCTGAATAAGGGAAGTAGTGGAAATGCTCACAAAGACTGGGTTTATGCAAATAGAGTCTACAGGCTGAAACCAGGAAACTTAATACATGGTGCCAGGAAGCCAAGTCACCTTTGACTCCAGACTGCATACAGGAAAATAAACTGTGTCAGGGATCATATAAAGGAATTCTATACTCATAAAAAGTCATCCTCTTAGAGGAATAATTCTGACTTCTAACTAAAGTAGTTTTTAAAATTTTTTTAGAACCTTTTTGATTTTTGTTTTTTCCTCCAATCTCCGTAAAATTTCAGTTTTCCAGGGGTAAGGAGTTGGGAGAAATTGAGAGTCCAATCAACTATCCAAACACCATGCAGAAGAAAATGCTTTATAGTGATGAGAAATCTTTCTCTGTAAAAGATCAAGCTGCAGCTTGATGATCTATGGAAGAAAAGCATTAATTTTTACCTTGAAACTCAGATTAGTATAATCTGAGTATAATATTTTTTTTTTAAACCTTGACATTTTAAAAAAGATTAAAAATGTCTGTAAGGTCTAAAATTGACATATGTGCAAAAAGTAAGAAACACAAGAACATCAGGAGCAGTTTCAGCAATGATGAAGCTAAAAATTGGTGAAGGGCAACATTTCAATTCTCCACACAAATCAATATGCTCATATTTCTAACTGTATAATTATAAAATACATTATGTTCTAAAGTGAACATTTACAGAAATTGATGAGAGAATTACCAGAGTAGTTGGACTCTCTTAAAGTGTGCTGGTGATGATCATTACAGGGATTTTGCTGGCAGGCATTCCTTATTACCAGAACTGTAAGACTGCATTTTGTAGAAAGCCATCAAAAAAGAAGTTTTATACCTTCAGCTTTGAAAGAGAATATGAATACCTGCCCTATACAAGTAGCAGAGCTGTTTGACAAGTGTGATGCCAAATTAAGGTCTGCAGAGTTTCAAAAACTTTAGCTACACTAAAATATTCCATGCTACGCTTTTAGTAGACAGCCTTTATCAGGCATTTTTGTTAAAGCTGGGTATGTTGTTTTTAGTAAGTTTCCTTAACAGACGGCTAATTTTAACAGATGTACTGGCTTTGTGTGGCAAAGTTTTGGTAGTGGGGAAGGAACAAGGGTGGCTGCTATGAGAAGCTGCCAGAAGTTTTCCCTGTGACCAACAGAGCCAATTCCAGCTGGCTCCAGGATTGACCTGCTGCTGGTCAAGACTGAGCCCATCAGTTATGTTGGTAGTGCCTCTGGGATAGCAGGTTTAAGAACAAGAAATAACTCCTGCACAACAGCAATGGGAAGACAGGAGTGACAATGTGTGAGGGCAGCAGCTCTGCAGACACCCAGGTCAGTGAAGAGGGAGGAGGAGGAGATGCACGAGGCACCAGAGCAGAGATTTCCCTGCAGCCTGTGGTGCAGACCATGGTGAAGCAGCTGTGGCCTTGCAGCCCAGGGAGGACTGCAGCAGAGCAGAGATCCACCTGCAGCCTGTGGAAGACTTCATGGTGGAGCAGGTGGGGATGTCCAGCGACTTCTGGACCCTGTGGGAAGCTTGTGCTGGTGCCCCATGGAGAGAGAAGCCCACACTGGAGCAGGTGCACTATCAGGACTTACGACCCTGTGAGCTCCCATGTCAGAGCAGCCCGTACTGCAGGAAGACTGCACCCTGTAGAAAGGACCCATGCTGGAGAAGTTAATGAAGATCTGCAGCCTGTGGGAAGGACTCACATTGCACAGGTTCATGGAGGACTGTTTCCTGTGGGAGGCACCCCATGCTGAAGCAGGGCAAGAGTGTGAGGAGTCCTCCTCATGAGGAGGAAGAAGCAGCACAGACCACATGTGATGAACTGACCACAGCCCCCATTCCCTGTCTGCCTGCACTGCTGTGGGGAGGAGCTAGAGAATTTGGGAGTGAAGTTGAGTCTGGGAAGAAAGGATGGATGTGGGGAAGGTGTTTTAAGATCTGGTTGTACCAACGACAGGAATTACTGAGCTATTTCTGTTTCCTTATCTTGACCCACAAGACTTTTGTTTTATTTTCTCTCCCCTGTCCAGCTGAGGAGGGCAGTGATAGAGCAGCCTTGGTGGGTATCTGGCATCCAGCCAGGATCAATCATCCACAGCAGACAACAGGACACTGAACTCTTCAAAGACCTACTTCACAGACACACTACTAAACTGTGTCTCCTGGTCTTCCTGGTCTTTTTTTAAAATTATTTTATTTTAGAGGGAGCAAACCCTACTGACTTTAATGTTCCAAATTAATAATGTTACATGTAAGACTTTTTTTTTTTTAATCAAAGAAATTAACTACAGAAGTATGTGTTTTCCTTCAGAGAGTGTTTGCATGTAAAACTAGTGGGAAAATTTTTCTCCTAAGTTGTATTGTTGTTAAAGCCAATGAGTTAGAGGAATCCCAACTCCTGTAGGTGAGAGAACACAATTTATTGCATTCATCTGGGTTTCAGAAATAATGAGACACACTCCAGCCAGTGATTCCTCCCACTCTGTGAAAATTCAAAAGTAGTTTTCTGTCACATTTTATATTGTTTCAGGAGGGAACTCCTTGCAGAAACCTGGGGATGAAGAAGAGCATCCAGCCATTCTAAGGTTAGCAGAAAGACATAAAAAAGGACAGCTGCCCTAATCATCTCTGAAGCAGCCAAGCAGAAAAGTTTTAACATCCAGGCCCTGTTTTTTCTCTCTCTCCTTCTCTGAAAGCAGTACAAGTGGGAGTAAAACAGCCTGAAGGAAGAGATACGTTGGTGGAATATATAAAGTTGCTGGGGTTGGGTGTGGAGGGGACCCAAGGACTATGTGAAGTACCCCAGTAAATTCTGGGAAATGTTAGACCTGTAGGTGGTAACTCTAATAAAATTAAGGTATATGTGTGGTTTTTCTCCTGTTTGAATGTAACTGTTGTTTAAAATGTTAGTTTTAAGTAATATTTAGATAAACTTACTGTTAGAGGTTTTTTAAGCCACCCTTGTAATGCTGAAGTTAAAATTTTGCTTGCTTTGTGAATATATGAGGTTGGGAGAATAGTAATGAATGGACTAGCAAAACAAAAAACCCTGAAATATGTGCATCCTAGTTTATCCCCATGTTCTGTCAAGAGGATTTTAAGGCTTGGTAATGATAGTCATGCTTAGGAAGATTGTTAAATTCTGTTAGTGAAAATGGCTGCATGTCACATAGTTATCATATATCTGTGTTTATCTACATTTTCTCCTTTTCCCCACTGAAAAATCTTATATAGATAGAATTTGAAAACTGAGCACATATCCTGGGATATCTAAGCAAGTTGAAGTCATTCAGGGAACTTTTTATCTATGCCTGAGATTATATGGACAAATCATCAGAAAAAGGCTATGTGCAGTGACTGAGCTGCACCTTGGTCTAATCAAACTCACTAAATACATATTGCACATTTCAGGCAGATTTCTGTCTTTGAATTCATACAAAAAGAATAAGAACTCTGATTTTCCTCTCTGCACAGTAGTATTAAAATAGATGTAAAGTCCTGAAATTATTTTTTCTTTTGACTAAATATTTCAGTCATATTCCTTTTTCTCCATCCCCTGAGAAGAAATATGAGAGGAAGAGGAAGGAGGCAGCAGTCTAAGAAGACTTGGGTGACAAGGTTTTATTCTTAGCCCCACTATACAGTGGATTGAAATATGTCTCTTTCTACAGCATTTTGAGATCCTAGGGCTAAAAATGCTTCTGTAATGAGGCTTTATAATTATCATTATTGTTGTTCATATTTAAACTTTTTCCCACTATTTTAAGATTCTAATTAAGACAAAAGTAAGGAAAAGGCTGTATTGGAGTGACTCCAAAGAATTCCTTTTTGGTGGTGTTTCAAGTTTGTCACTTCTTTACTGTAAATTGTGTTATTTTCATTCAGGCTGCAATCAACTATCCAGCATCAGAAAAGCAAATTCAGTTGAACATCTGTTCAACTCTTTATTAACCATAATATATGGCTTACTGTGTTGCTCCGAATAGTTTCCTTTCTTTTTGTTTCTTATACTTTTACTCTCTGGAGGTGCAATACAGGTCAGAAGATAAGAATTTTCAGAAGCATGCTGTACTCTCCAGAAATGCAATTGGTATTCGGGAGGATTTCCCCCCCGCCCCTTAATAGGCTGTGAGCTGAAAAGGACACTCCATTTTACTTAAATAGTCTAGCTGACAAATTATGCTCTTTAATTCTACTTAGGAAACTGTCTTTTACATTAAATAAACATCACCCCCCTCCTCAGCCCTACTTGACATTTAAAGCTTAAGCAACTGCAACCTGCTTCCAACAAGTTCTGCTTCGATATAAATTAAAATGACGTGGCGTTGAACAAAATCATCCAGTATCAAACAGTGCACTCCTCTGGGATTTCTTTAATACTGTTCATGTATAAATAGAGGAATTCAATTAAAAAATAACCTAAGGCACTATGCAAACTTGCAACATCAGCAGAATGCAATGTAACTTGTCAGAGATCTCACATCATGAGTTGTATATGTATACACACACTTACACATACATATAGACACACATACCTAGACCTAGATGTTCCTAAACAAAGAATATCTTCTGCTCTCCTGATTTGGGATGGTTTTATTTTAAATGGAATTATCTCTTGCTTTATTCGGCTTGTTAGACTTACTATAATGAGCTTCCTCAACAGCAGCATCCTGGATTTGTAAGATTTGTAGGATGCAGTTAGAGTACCTTGCAAAGTAAATAGTGAATTAAACTCCACAGATTTTACCCAGGCTCATCTCCACAGATTCAGTTTTACCATCTAAAAATCTTAAGACTTGGAATTTGGTACTTGAAACTACAGAAAGAATGATGTCTGCAGATTCTCTGTAACTTGCCAACTTACTTAAAGTCAAGACTGATCCCATTTGAGCTCCTCTAGATTTCTATTTTTTGAAAGACAACAGGAATAGATAGAGTGATTTTGTCACAACCACGTCAAGAGAAAATTGAATAATCTTCTGAAACAGGTTGGAACATAATTATGATTAGATTCTTTGGGCTCACTTGAAACCATCTCTGCACCTTCAGAAGATAACGTACGGAAAAGATGACTTTGTTCTTAATACACAGCTGTATGTTAAATTTAAAGTAAACATCTGTTGAGCTCTGCTTTTTGATTATTTTCACATTCAATTTGAATGTCCTATTTTTACAATAGCTTAGTGATATTAATTAAATATTAATTGTGCGTGTATAACATAACGTCCAAAGCTATTCAGTTGTACATTGAAAATGTACTTATAGGGGCAGCAGATCATTCATTAACTGTAGTGCTTGCATATCCTCCCTTTTCCACTATTAGTGGTTATCATTTGGTGACTCAAATGGGAAGAGCACAGTGTCAGTGATTTTACATACCTTTGATTGAAGTACTGAAAAGTTAGACCTCAAATATGTTTACTTCCTGTTGTCCTGGAATTTTAAAAATTGGGCTTTTTTTTTTTTTCTGGTGATGTAAATGAATAAATGACAAATGCACATATCCCGACTCTTCCTTCCATGTAATTTTTTTTAACACCAGTTACAGCTTTCCTTTAGGTTAAGCATGTATTTGCTTTTGTGAGTAAACACAAAATTTTCTGGAAATGGGTTGACAGACTTATTGACATGTTATTATAAATACAGAAGTATTTGTTAGTGTAAAATGTAGTTGAGGATGTTTTAAATCACAGCCTATCTTTTAATGTTCTAAGCAGCTGTACTTCCAACAGACGTGCTGAGTGTACTTATTCTAAGTAGTTTAATCTGCCTTCTTGGATCTGCTGTGCATTGCATGCATAGGAACAAGTGAAGGTCCTGCAAGAGGTTAAAGTTTAAAATATTTTTCAAAGACCAGAAAATAATCATAGAACCACAGAATCATGGAATATTTTGGCTTGGAAGGGACCTTAAAGATGATCTAGTTCCAACCACTCCGCCATAGGCAGGGACCCTTTCCACTAGATCAGGTTGCTAAAAGCCCTGTCTAGCCTGGTCTTCAAAACTTCCAGGGGCAACCACAACTTCTCTGGGAAATCAGTTTCAGTTCCTCACCACCTTAATGAAACATTAAAATTTAGTCTAATATGAATTTTCAATAAAAATTATCCTAAAAAAACCTACGAAAACCATACCTGCACAAGAACATAAACTGTTAATCTAATTGCTGAACTTATTTTTCTTCCTGCAAGAGCACTCTATTTTTAAAGATAATGTCAAGTCCTAGAAGAATGTTTGAGAAACACCTAGGTTGTTTACTGATATGGTATATACAGTCTGACAGTTACAGGATTAATTCAGGGAAGTACTTAAACGTGTGCCTAACTTTGAACGCTGCTTAAATCTCATCAACTTTAATGAAATTTAATTGCATATGGGAGCACTCTCAAAGAATAACATAATTTCCTGTAAATAATTTTTTTCAGAGAGTTTGCTAAATGAAAAAAGATTTAACTGTAAAAGCTTTTTCAGTTTCCAGTTGTAGTAATGTTTCTGCATAGTAAGTGGTTTTACTAGTTTTAAAGTAATTTCATCTGGCTTGCTTTAGGAGTAGCAAAAGTAGTGAGTGTTTATTCTTTAATGCAGATGAATGGAAAGAAGCAGTAAATATGAAGCATAGCTGGTTACTTTTATCCTTGGTGCAACCCCTTTGGCTTCTGTGTAATGTTGCTAGGGATGGATTTGGTCTGCTGTTGGAAGACTATTTGTTCTGACTGCATGTGACAGCATAATTTAGTAAAAACATATTAAATATACCATTTAGGCATCACACTTCTAGCATTTTTGAGATCCATAGGAATGATGTTCAAGCACATATGGTAAATTGCTCCCTGGAATTAATGGTCTGGTTTGATTGTTGTCTACAAGATTAAAAATAAATAGGAAGTTTTTGAATCAGGAATTTCAAAGGGAAACTGTGAGGGTTGATAAGCACACTTAATACACTATCTAGATGGACCATTAGTTTGATCTGGCATGTCAGTTCTTATGTACCTGAAAATAACTTTTCTGTACACAAATGCCAAAAGGAATTTCATCTCAAGCAGAGGTTAGAACAAGTTAATTTTATTTTAAATTATTTTCGTTTGTAAACATTAAGAAATAGAATGATCAATTCTAGCAGAGTGCATACATCTTAAATGCATAAGCCCAATACATTTAAGAAAACAAGAATGAATTTAGCCCTCTACCTTTCTGGTGTTGTGGGAATTCAGGAGTTCTCAGAGTCAAACCAACAGCTGCTGATAATTTTGAAAAATAATGCAGACTCCAGCTATATTTGAAGTTTAGCTTATTTACTGTACTTCCATGTCAAAGTGCATGAGTGTTCTGTTTTCAAAAGTGATCATTTTTTGTGACCCAAGGGGCAACTACTGAACCATTCAAGAATATAATTCATGGACTTGATGCTTTTGCTAAAGATCTATGAAATTCTCATTTTTAAAATTGGAAATATACTGAATGATGAAACATCCTCATGAAGGAGGAAAGTATAAGATTAATGATCTTTTAAGATGTGCTTGAACATTCAAAGAATTTGAGAGCTGTACTGGTCATGTATTTGCTTCTTGCATGTGAATTTTAGATGTATTGCAGAGTTTGTACAACTGCAAATTGAATTAATCATAAATTCAGAAGAGATCCAGTATTGCACAAAGGCTAATTTTATTGCATAGCAAAATCTACTTTAGATCTAGAGGATCTAAAGATCGGTCAATAAAGGAACCAGTTGATAAGTTGATTCTGTTTGACATCTGAATGAAGCTGGACTACTATGCCTCTGCATCATTTGCTTCTTACACATTGGTTTTAACGTCTTTGAAAGTTAAGATGGAGAAATGTGGACGTGACAGCCTGGTCAGAGAGTGAGAAAACTAGGTAAGTTTTCTCAGAATTGGCCTGGGAGACTTTAGGGAACTGGATATAAACAATGATAGCCAATTATTAAAACCAACCTGCGGGTGTTGTTTTTCCTACTGTCTGTTTTCTTGTTATTCTCATAAGATTGTTTACAAAAGGGTGTCTAGTTAATTAGCCAATCAGGTGAAATGTATTGATTAAATGACCAATCAGGTCTACCTGTATCGGAACAGTGTATAAAAGAGCGATCTGAAGTAAACATGGGCGCTATATATCACTCAGCCTTCTGATGACTCTGTGTCATTTCTTACTAAACAATGTCAAAGAAACAGTGGGTTTTTTTCTTAAATTATTATAGATTTTTTACAAAAATTTAGTCAGGGCAAGGTATGAAAGCTGACAGCTATCATAAACTTGTTCTAGGATATTAATGTGTAATAAAATCACACGTCCCTTTACCCATTGAAGAGCTGTGACTTCTGTCATTAAGTCTGCAAGTTACCTTAGAAGGTAAACAAGCTACTTAATTTTTTTTTTTT